>CAUYPK010021868.1:0-13910 GCA_963574355.1 Loris lydekkerianus
TTAGTTCTTTGAGGATCCCATATACTTCCTTCAAAAATGGTTTTTTTTTTTTGTAGACAAAAAGAAATTTTTTTTTTTTTTTTTTTTTTTTTTTTTTTTTTTTTGCAGTTTTTGGCCAGAGCTGGGTTTGAACCCACCACCTCTGGGATATGAGGCTGGAACCCTACCCCCTTTGAGCCACAGGCGCCACCCTCAAAGACAAATTTTGAAATAAAACTTTACAAAGCAAAAAGAGATTCGTCTCTCACTTCATCTTTTAACCTTTGTCGATTAACAGTCCTCAGGATATAAATTAGCATCTTCTCCATCACAGGATAAAATAGGAAAGTAAGATTAGTCTACTACTAATTAAGAAGAAAGCAGGAAGCCCAAGTACTAGAACAGTCCACATGCCCCACAGTACTCTGGCCCTAAGTAAAGGTTCATGTTAACTTTGCTGCTGAGGCCCAGACAGTAAAATAACCTACGAGGAGCTAGTCTGTAACTAGTGTTCCATATATGCCATTTAAAAAATCTTAATCTCTACTACTTAAATTTTGTACAATATGAGTAATTTATTTAATATTTACATATTCATTTTAAAGTAATTCTAGAAAAGCTAAGGAGCAGAGTTGTGTGGTCCACACTCCCTCTGTCTGTGATCTGTGTGGGAGGACAGCTTGACTGATTACTCATACAACCATAAATTACCCCTGAGGGCAGAGTCCCTAAGGAAAATAATCAACCGCTAGACAGTTGATCTTGGGAACCCAATTCTCAAAGACAACTGCAAACTTCACTGTAATACTGTAGATTTCTGTTTCCATTATTTCCTATGAATAATTATATACTATGTTCCAAATACTGTTCTCAGCACTGGGATACAGTATCAGACACAGAGTTCCCTGTTCACAACAGAAGAGTTCCCTGTTCCCAGTGGAATTATAGCCTAGCAGTAAAAACCAAGCACACAAAAATGCTTTGAAATAATGGTATCCATCACATAGAAATAAAAGCAGAGCGTGTTCTAGGCAGAGCCAACAATTACAAATTCTCTGGGATAAAAGGGGACTTTCTATTCTTACAAGATGGGGAAAAGAGCTGGAGGGGGAAAGGAAAGGAATAGGCAACAAAAAATACAGTTAAGGCTTGGCGCTTGTAGCTCAGTGGCTAGGGTGCCAAGCACAGACACTGGAGCTAGCGGGTTCGAACCCAGCCTGGGCCTGCTAAACGACAATCAAAAAATAGCTGGGTGTTGTGGCAGGCACCTGTACTCCCAGCTACTTGGAAGGCTGAGGCAAGAGAATTACTTGGGCCCAGGAGTTTGAGGTTGCTGTGAGCTGTGATGCCACAGCACTCTACCAAGGATGACATAGTGAGACTGTGCCTCAAAAAAAAAAAAAAAAAAAAAAAAATACAGTTAACTTTCCATTATATCCACAAAAGTCACATTGCCAATCGTGTGAACAACTAACGTTAACACATTAGGCTCAAAAATCTTGTTTTAGCTTTTTTGATTTCTTTTTAGAATATTTCACCTCTTAAAGATTTATAGTATATAGAAATTATAACAAATCTGTATTAGTACTGATTTACAAAAAACAAATTTCTAAGAGTAGAAAATGACATCATGATCTCTTAGAAATTTAAAAATAGCCTTTCTGGAAAATAAGTAAATGACTCAAATACTGAAGAAAGCTTCCCTAAAATGGTCTTCATATTTAGTGTTTTTGTCATTAGCCTTTGTCTTTTCAAAAGTATAATTTGCCATTTTAAGAAATTGTAACATTAGTAACTGTGTCTACCAGCTATTTAGTCTTTTTCTTTTCTTTTTCTTTCTTTCTTTTTTTTTTTTTTTGTAGCGACAAAGTCTCACTTTATTGCCCTCAGTAGAGTGTTGTGGTGTCACAGCTCACAGCAACCTCCAATTCCTGGGCTTAGGTGATTCTCTTGCCTCAGCCTCCCAAGTAGCTGGGACTACAGGCGCCTGCCACAATGCCCAGCAATTTTTTTGTTGCAATTTGGCTGGGGCTGGGTTTGAACCCGCCACCCTCAGCATATGGGGCTGGGGCCCTACCCACTGAGCCACTTAGTCTTAATTCACATTTTATTTTTTTATTCAGTTTCACTATGTTGCCCTCGGTAGAGTGCTGTAGCATCACAGCTCACAGCAACCTCCAACTCTTGGCCTTAAGCAATTCTCTTGCCTCAGCCTCCCAAGTAGCTGGGACTATAGGCACCTGCCATAACACCTGGCTATTTTTGTTGTTGCTGTTGTTGCAGTTGTCATTGTTGTTTAGCTGGCCTGGGCTGGGTTTGAACCTGTCAGCCTAGGTGCATGTGGCCAGTGCTGTAACCACTGTGCCAAGCTATTATTTCTTTTTTTTTTTTAATATAAAAATGAATATTTACTTAGAAAAAGTAAATAATCATTACATATCTCAGTTACATAATTTAAAAAATCTGAAAAATAGTCAAATATTGCCAAATACAAAAAGAAATATAATATTTTACAGCTCTAAAATCCTATTTTTGGGTTGCTTTTTTTTTTTATTGTTGGGGATTCATTGAGAGCTATACTGATTGCATTTGATAGATAAAGACCCTCTTATGATTGTGTCCTACCCCCAGAATGTGTACCACACCCCGTGACTCCACACCCCCACCTTACATTGCTTTGCTTTCCCCGTCCCCCACCCACTACCATGTACTAGGTCATTAATAGTCCCTGTATCAGAATTGAGTACATAGGATTCTTGCTTCTCCATTCTTGTGAAGCTTTACTAAGAATAATTTGTTCTACTTCCAACTAGGTTAATACAAAATATGTAATGTCTCCATTTTTTTTAGTGGCTGAATAGTATTCCATGGTATACATATACCACAACTTGTTAATCCATTCCTAGTCAGTGGGCATTTAGGCTGCTTCCACATTTTGGCAATTGTAAATTGAGCTGTTATAAACATTCTAGTGCAAGTGTCCTTATGGTAAAAGGATTTTTTTTTTTTTCCTTCTGAGTAGATGCCTGGTAATGGGATTGCAGGATCAAATGAGAGGTCTACCTTGAGTTCTTTGAGGATTCTCTATACTTCCTTCCAAAAAGGTTGTATTAGTTTACAGTCCCATGAGCAGTGTAAAGTGTCCCTTTCTCTCCACATCCATGCCAGCATCTGCAGTTTTGAGATTTTGTGATGTGTGCCATTCTCACTAGGGTTAGATTTTTGAGACAGAGTCTCAGGCTGTCACCCTGAGAAAAGTGCTGTGTTGTCATAGCTAATACCAACCTCTAACTCTTGGGCTCAAGCTATCCTCTTGCCTCAGTTTTTTCTATTTTTAATAGAGGCAGGGTCTTGCTTTTTGCTCAGGCTGGTCTCAAACCTGTGAGCTCAAGCAATCCACCCGCCTTGGTAGGAACTCAGTTCAGAGTAGTGACCAAACAGACCCACTCTGTGTTCATGGAGCATTCGGTTTGATCCCAGCTCCCTTACGTTCTTCTGCCTGGGCAATTTTGAATAAGTCATTTAATCTCTCGAGCCTGGATTTCCTAATTTGTCAAACTGGTGATATGCAGAACTGCTGTGAGAATTATAGATGGTTAGTCTTACCACAATGCTTGGCATACATCAGATACTTAGTAAATATTAAGGAGGACAAGATTGCAGAAAGTCGGGGTATCATATCACAGAGAAAATACTTCAGCTCTAAAAAATGAATGAAGCAATTTCAGTTAATTATTTTATCATTGTTTTATTTGTTACATGTATTGGAGAGCTGAATTTTTTATTGTTAGTCTCCAGTTTGTTTATGCTGGAGACTGTCAGTAAATGAGATTGTCAGTAAATGAGAACTTTAATTACATAAGGTTTTCACTCAAAAAATTACATTTTCTAAAATAGTATTAGTTTCAGTTACTGTTTTCAGTAAATGACAACAATTGAGAAGGACACAGTTCTTTAGAATCCTAGTTGATGGGCTCGGCGCTTGTAGCTCAGCGGCTAAGGCACGAACCACATACACCGGAGCTGGCAGGTTCAAACCCAGCCTGGGCCTGCCAAACAACAATGACAACTATAACCAAAAAATAGCCAGGTATTGTTGTGGGCACCTGTTGTCTCAGCTACTTGGGAGGCTGAGGCAAGAGAATTTCTTAAGCCCACGAGTTTGAGGTTGCTGAGAGCTGTGATGCCATGGCATTCTACCGAGGGCAACAAAGTGAGACTCTGTCTCAAGAAAAAAAATCCTAGTTGATGACTTAGACAAGGAATGTTTACTATAATATTATAGATACTTGTTTCAGTTCTCTACCAAACCTGCAACAATAAGGAGATGCACAGTAATTTTTCTTCCAGAGAATAGAAACAAATTGAATATTTCCTTTGAAATAGTATTTTAATTAATTACCCTAAAGGGTAACATAATGGTGCATTTTCAATTAAAGCTCTTTATAAAGGTTATATAAATATAGAGTCATTATCAAAGCAGAAACTTAACACAAAGCAAGGGAAAAAAGATTTTCTCTAAGGTAAAGTTACCTCTG
The DNA here is from genome assembly GCA_963574355.1 of Loris lydekkerianus. NCBI lineage: Eukaryota > Metazoa > Chordata > Mammalia > Primates > Lorisidae > Loris > Loris lydekkerianus. The sequence continues at coordinate 4,518 of CAUYPK010021868.1, forward strand.
TTCCTTGCAATCTGCAAAATAAACGATTATTGCCCATCAGAGTCATTTCGGAAATGCCCATGAGCCCCAGAATAAGGGGAGGTAGTGGCTTTGCCCACAGAGGGACTCAAATTTACCTCGAGAAAAAAGGTCAAAACTCAACAGACCTTGGAGTTATTTATTGGCATGAGATGGACAGTCACACCATATGACAGGCCTTAGGCCCATCCTTGGGGTCAATCACTCTTCCTGAGTGAAATGTATTATAACCAGCAGACACTGCCGGGACCCCTCTCCCGGGGCATGGCCTGAAAGCGAGTGTGAACATAGCATTAGCCGCTTCCTCCCATCCCAGCACCCACTGCGGCCCGGCGTCCCAATGGGATATGGCATTGCCACCGAATCGTGTGTCCATGGAACCAGTCCTAGCCACGTGTGATGGTCTTGCATTCTGTTTGTCTTGTGGGGGGAGGTGGGCAGTCCTGCGGGAAAATGTCTTGTCTCCATTTAGGTAAAAGGAACCAATCAACAATCTATGCCATCACTAGAACTTCCCATCACTTTTTTTGAGCCATTTTGTATGAACTAGTAAACTTTGTACCAATTCAAAGACCCGAGTGGTGCTTTGTAGTGGGGCAGGGGAAGGCTATTGTAGGACATGGTGAAGACCAAACACTGGATGTTCTTGTAGCCTCCTGGGTGAGGAGAGAGTTTAAAATAAAGATTATGGTTTTCAGCACACGGCCTTTGTGGGCATGAGGACTTCCATGCACCTCCTGCAGAATGTCAGGGAAGTAGCCTCTTGCCGCATCTCCCAGTGCCTATCCTGCCAGGTCCTTACGCATCTCAGGGTCCCACCCCATGGAGGGCCTCCTGCAGCTTCCACCCCAGCACCTTTAAAGGGTAAAGAATGTAAGGCTTTTATCCTGCTCACTCATAGTTGGAATACAGATAAAGGAAAAGCCTCTTTGGGGTTCTATGAGAGAACACTGCAACATTGGGTCCCCCTATGCCATGAAAGAACACTGCAACATTGGGTCCCCCTATGCCATGAGAGAACACTGCATCATTGGGTCCCCCTATGCCAACCTCAAGCCAGGTGATGGAACGTGCCCTCTGCCCTGACGCAGATGACATCTTGAAGCACCCAGGGTAGAAGGCTTGCTACACCCACCTTCTCCCTGATCTTAAACTGACTCCTTTTACCATCCCACCCCCACCTCAAGATCATTGGCTCTCTGCTATATGCCATTTTGGGGTCTCCCGTAGCTCTTTGGTAGACCCCATATCAGTCTGTATCCAGGCCTTCTGAGATGTCCCAGGCCATGACCACAGCTCTGGATGAGTGAGATAGAATAGGGTCCCTTCTTTTGGGCATGGTGGCATCAGTGTCTGGCACAGTGGTTTTTGTGGCAAACACAGATATTAAACTTTTTTATGTCAATAAAAAAAAGTAAATAAACTCAACAGACCTCCTAGGTTCATGGGGAGAGATAGCCCTGATCTGGTTTTTGTCAAGTGTGCAGGAAGATGTATTTCTGAATAAAATCAGGACTTTAGATGTCTTGCTAAGTTCCCTGAATCTAGAAGAGGTATACACCCCATAGTTTTTGTGACCTGGCTTAATAGGAGTAGACCCTTCCAAGGCAGTCATGGGTAAAGCTTACTGTGCTGGTGTGCTGTGGTTTTTCCTGTTTTGAGTCTGTCCTTAGCTTAATGAGGCTGAGAGTACAATTCTCTAGTGTACTAAATCAACTACTCTGTATCAGTTTAATGGCAAAACTAAACTATTTGCCTATCTGGTTGACCAATCCTTCACCTACGTTGACCAGCACCTGGTATTAGTCAACAGTCCTGGATGTTGGCTGAATTGATTGGTTAGTTCACCGACCACTTAACTCAGCTAAGAGAATGTAGCCTATTTAATAGCCTCTGGGTCACCTCATGCCTTCCTCTGCTTTTTTTTTTTTTTTTTTTTTCTGTTGTTAATGGAAGTGCCAAAACCTGTGATGATTTACTTAACACTCAAGGCTTTTTTTTTTTGTTTTGTTTTTTTTTAACTTTGCTTCGTTATAAGGTTCTTCTCTTTCTCACAAATTTGCTTATGTGTATGTTCTAGGGAAATGGAATGCTTCCTGTTTAGAAAACAAAAATCTCAAATTCATAAGGGATGTTAAAAATCATCAAATTCAAGCTGGGTGTGGTGGCTCACACCTGTAATCCTAGCACTTTGGGAGTCTGAGGCAGGTGGCCCGCTTGAGCTCAGGAGTTTGAGACCAGCTTGAATAAGAGCAAGACCCTTCTCTACTAAAAATAGAAAAACTAGCTGGGTATGTAGTAGGCACCTGTAGTCCTAGCTATTTGGGAGGCTGAGGCAAGAGGATCCCTTGAGCCCAGGAGTTTGGGCTGTGATGCCAGGGCACTCTACCCAGAACCACAAAGTGAGAACCTGTCTCAAAAACAAACAAACAAACAAACAAACAAACAATGGATGGCAGTGTAGCTCAGTGGGTAAGGTGCCAGCCACATACACTGAGGCTGGTGGGTTTGAACCGGGCCTGGGCCAGCTAAAAAAACAATAACAATGGCAAACAAAAAAGTAGCCAGGCATTGTGGCAGGCACGTGTAGTCCCAGCTACTTGGGAGGCTGAGGCAAGAGAATCACTTAAGCCCAAGAGTTGGAGGTTGGTGTGAGCTGTGACGGCACAGCACTCTACCGAGAGTGACATAGTGAGACTCTCAAAAAGAAAAAAAAATTAACATCAAATCCAGTAATTCTCTGGTGCTTTGGTCTCCTTTAATTGTCTTCATACATTGTTCTTGAACATCTTCAGTGAAGGGGATCAGATTAGTCTCTAAAAGTGTCCATGTACCTATAGACAACACTACCCATGTTGGGACTATTTGAGAGGAACGAAGGGAGAGAAGGAGAAAGTGACAAGGAGAAGAGGAGGGGAAAAAGTTCTACCACTTTCTGAGCACCTTCTCTGGGCTCAGCCCTATGCCTACATGACATACAGATATATTGTGTCATCTGGTGGACTTGAGCAACATGTGTGAGCAGAGTTACGTAGGAGCATATTAGTAGTCCACACCTCTAGCTTTTCAATAATACCATTTTGTCATTTTCTCAATTATGCCAAGGAGGAACCAATTATGCCAAGTGGCTGCCTCTAGGGTGGGGAGGTCAGCAGCATCAACCTTGGCCGCCCTTGAAAGCCTCATGTGCACACACTTGGAGACAATGGAACTGCTCTTCCCCTCAAGGTTATCAAACTTGTGGTGCTCACATATCTTTGTGGTTAGCAGGGACCTGAACCCAGCTTGTGTAGTTTTGGAGCCTGTGTTCTGAAGCAGGCTCCACTGTCTTCCTAGTCAGTCGCCTTTCACCAGACTCTCCATTCCCAGGATGTGGGTCTGTGCATTAAGTCTGGGTGGGAAAGCAGCCTGGTAGCAGAAATGTAATTGCCTGATAAGAGGAAGTGGTAATTCCCTGTGCATATTCTCAAAATGGCTTCTTACGTTTTTTAAGGTAAGAGATTGACATGATTTATTTTATTTATTTATTCTTTTGGCCAGGGCTGGGTTTGAACCCGCCACTTCTGGTATATGGGGCCGGCGCCCTACTCCTTTGAGCCACAGGTGCCACCTGACATGATTTTTTTTAAAACAAAAAAGTAACAGCATGACAGCAAGTCCAGCACACAGTATGGAAGGTTGTCAGAGAGTGTGACTCTGAGATTGAACCCTCACAACCAACAAAGCTGGCCTCACTTTCCTTGAAGTTAAAACCGGGATGAAAGGCTTCCCTGTGGACCCTTTCCTCTTTCTTCCTCTGTGAGATGATGCAAATTAGCCTATGTACCCAAGCTTCAGGAGAGGCAGTTTCAATGGTTAGGTGCAAAAGATCTGGAGTGAGTATAAATTTTGTCTCTGCCAGTTTTTAGATAGTGATCATAGGTAAGTTATTTAATATCTCTGTGCCTCCATGTAAGTTACAGCTCCATCTGTAAGGCAAGTCTAATAAAAGTACCCATTGTGTAGGGTCGTTGTTATAACTAAATGAGTTCTACTCTTGTATTTTCAGCACTCACAGAGGGATAGAGTCGTGTCACCATCATTAGCAGCAATAGCAACAGCTTTCAGGAGTCCTGCTGAGTTCCGTCAGACCGAAGGCCTCTTTCTGAATTCTCAGATCATCATTTGTGCTTTGCAAGGAATGGAAAGTTCTCTCTTGGCACCTTCCGCATGTTCCACTCAATGAATGACCAATTGTTGGGCATCCTCTGAATACCAGTACTACAAGGCAGCACAGATTCCAGGTTAGTTCTAGAAGCCACTTGGAAAACTGGAAGTAGTGCTCCACCAGATGGTCTCTAGGACACTGGATCAATTTTAAAATAAGATCAGTGTATTGCCAAAGGCTGTTGGTATAAGAGATAATAGGAACAGCTTAATTACTTACATAGTTATGTGCACACCCAGTGCAGGATACTAGGAAGGAAACTGGGATTTGTTGCCAATGCCCCCTTGAAAGAAAGCGTAGGGCAATGCCTGGGGCTCAGTGGGTAGGGTGCTGGCCCCATATACCGAGCATGGAAGGTTTGAACCTGGCCCTGGCCAGCTACAACAGCAGTGGCAAATGCAACAAAAAAATAGCTGGGCGTTGTGGTGGGCACCTGTAGTTCTAGCTACTTGGGAGGCTGAGGTAAGAGAATTGCTTAAGCCCAAGAGTTGGAGGTTGCTGTGAGCTGTGACATCACAGCACTCTACTGAGGGTGACAAACACTCTGTCTCAGAAGAAAAAGAAGAAAGAAAGTGCGATTTCTTGGTAATCTTTTTTTTTTTTTTTTTTTGAGACAGAATCTCACTTTGTCACCCTGGGTAGAGTTGTCACAACCACAAACTCTTGGGCTCAAGTGATTCTCTTGCCTCAGCCTCTGAAGTAGTTGGGACTACATGTGCCTGCCACAATGACTGGCTAGTTTTAGAGACAGGGTCTAACTCTTACTCAGGCTGGTCTTGAACTCCTGAGCTAAAGCTCCTGTCTCAACCTCCCAGAGTGCTAGGATTACAAGTGTGAGCACCCATGCCTGGCTCTCTTTGATAATCTTACTATGTCTCCCTTGGTAGAATGTTGTGGTGTCATAGCTCACAGTAACCTCAAATTCTTGGGCTCAAGCAAGTCTCTTGCCTCAGCCTCCTGAGTAGCTGGAACTACAGGCACCCATCACAACATCTGGCTATTTTTTTTTTTTTTTTTTTTTTTTTTGGTTAGTAGGCCCAGACTGGATTTGAACCCACCCTGGTGCATGTGGCCGGCACCCTAACCACTGAAATACAGGTGCTGAGCCCTCTTCGGTAATCTCAAGTAATGTCTTTAGCCCTGAACAGGCAATGACTTCCCAATCTTTTAATTTGTATGTTTTTTTGCCTTTTTTTTTTTTTTTTGCAGCTTTTGGCCAGTGCCAGGTTTGAACCCACCACCTCCTGTATATAGGGCTGGCGCCCTACTCCTTTGAGATGTTTTTTTACATGCTAGGTATATGTTAACTTCTTCTCCAGTCCTGTATCCCATTTTACAGATGCCAAACTGTGACTCAGAGAATTTAAACAACCTGCTCAATGTCTGATGCATAAAGCAGAGCTCTTGGCTTTGTTTAAGGATATTTGTGGTAACTGCTTCCTTATTACGCCCACACAGTGCTTTCTGTACCTCTTACCTGGAGCTACTTGGTTCCTCCCTAACTGCCTCTAGGGGGTGCAGATCCAATACAAGGCAGGTTAGGAATAGTAAAGAGAATTCAGGCTCAGACCCTGCCCATGATCCTACAAGGTTTTTTTTTTTCTTTTTTTTCCTTTTTCCTGAGGGGGAGCAGATTCTCTACTCTGAGCTTTGTAGTGAAGTGTGTTTGGCTTTGAGCAAGTTAGAATCAAATTGTATAAAAAATCAACATATTGTACCCCACATATGCATAAATGTATTTATAATCTATGTGTATATGACTTAATAAAAAAAAAAACTGCTGAAAACAAAACAAAACAAACAAACAAAAAAAGGAAGCAAAGAGACTTGGGCTTCCTTATTTCAGTCAACAGAATCCAAGGCTATCTTACATCCAATCAGTTGGCTGCATAGTTTTTTAAGCCATCTGATTCTGGGTCTTCTCTTCCCATTTGTTGTAAACCAAGATAAAATCTTTATATTTCTTCTTCTTCTTCTTTTTTTTTTTTTTTTTGCAAATTTTGGCCGGGGTTGGGCTTGAACCCGCCACCTCCAGCATATGGGGCTGGCACCCTCCCTCTTTGAGCCACAGGCGCCACCCACATATTTTTGTTTCTTTGAGGCACAGTCTCACTCTGTTGCCCAGGCTAGAGGGCCATGGCAATAGCCTAGCTCACAGCAACCTCAAACTCCTGGGTTCAAGTGATCCTTCTGCCTCAGTTGCCCAAGGAGCTGGGATTACAGGTGTCGGCAATAACATCTGTAAAAATAGATAATTTTCCTATTTTTAGTAGAGACAGGGTTTGGCTCTTGCTTAGGCTATTCACAAACTCCTGAGTTCAAGAGATCCTCCCACCTTGGCCTCCCAAGAATGCTAGGATTTCAGGTGTGAGCCACCACACCTGGTCTCACTTACAATTTTAAATAGATAAAATCAGACCATTAAGAAGATTTTATCTAGGTGCAATCTAGATGCAATCATAATCCTAGCACTCTGGAAGGCAAAGGTGGGTGGATCACTTGAGCTCAGGAGTTTGAGACCAGCCTGAGCAACAGTGAGACCTCATTTCTACTAAAAATTAAAGAGCGGCAGCTGTGGCTCAAAGGGGTAAGGCGCTGGTCCCATATGCCGGACGTGGCGGGTTCAAGCCCAGCCCTGGCCAAAAACCACACACACAAAACAAAACAAACAAACAAAACATTAAAAAAATTAGCTGGGCATCAAAGCAGGTGCCTGTAATCTCAGCTACTTTGGAGGCTGAGACAGGAGGATCACTTAAACCCAGGTGTCTGAGGTGGTTGTGAGGTAGGCTGATGCTGTGGCACTCTATCCTGCGGCAAAACAGAGTGAGACTGTCTCACACACACACACAAAAAAAAAAAAAAAAAAAAGAAAAGAAAGAAAGAAAAAAAGAAACCGTGAGTGAAAGGATTCCTACCCTGGGTTACACCAGCGTCAACTTACCTCAGAGTGGAAAAATCTCACACCTCACACTTGCATGATCTTCACTTGATAGTGTCATGGAAACCAAAACAGAAATAAGAAACTTTCCTCCAACTCACTAAGAAACTGAAAGGAGAAGACTACATAATTGATAAGATGAGCCAGCTTCTCTAAAGGTAAACAGTGCTGGAGGCAGGGGAGGAGGGGTTCTTTGTAGAGCACTCAGTAGGTCCTCCTGAGAGTTCCAAGCCCTCTGGGCACGTCCTCACCCTCTTCTCTGTAGCACCTCGGGTCTTCTTTCCTTTCCATAACTCTCAAGATTAGCACAGTCCATTCAGGAAGGCATTTAGGCAGCCATTCTGCTTCTCTTTCTCTGTCCTCTCTCCCTTTCTATTCTTCTTCCTCTTTCTTCTGTTTCCACTTTCCCTAAAGCCCGGTATTACTCCAGATGAAGTGAAGATTTAAGGCAGAAGAAGAAGGGAGGTTGAGAGTCACAGATTTTTTTTTTTTTTTTTTTTTTTTGAGCAAAGTCTTAAGTTGTCATCCTGGGTAGAGTCCCTCAAACTCTTGGGTCTAAAAGATTCTCTTGACTCAGCCTCCCAAGTAGCTGGGACTACAGGCACCAGCCACTGGCTATTTTTCTGTTGCAGTTGTCATTGTTGCTTAGCTGGCTCTGGCTAGGTTCAAACTCACCAGCCTTGGTGTATGTGGCTGGCACCGTAACCACTGTGTACAGGCGCTGAGCCTCTTTTTTTTTTTTGCCCTGAGATAGAGGCTCAAGCTGTCTCCCTGGGTAAAGTGCCCTGGAGTCACAGCTCATAGCAACCTCAAACTTGTGGGTTTAGTGATTCTCTTGCCTTAGCCTCCCAATTGGCTGTGCTCACCAAAACGCTGGCTATTTTTCTTTGTTGCAGTTGTCATTGTTGTTTAGCTGGCCCTGGCCAGGTTGGCACCCACCAGCTTCGGTGTATGTGGTCGGCGCCCTAACCACTGAACTATGGGCACAGCCTGAAGTCACAGATCCTAATTCTAAATTCTTCTCTTTCCCATTTTTAGGCCTTGAAACAAAAAGATGATCTCTCCCCACTCAAATAAAAAACCTTCTAAAAATGTAAATGTGTGATATAAGTCATTGATGTCACATGTTGGAGAATTAAATAAACCACAGTAAACAATGTAGTGCAAATGTCCGTATGGTAAAACAATTTTTATTTTCAGTAGATACCCAGTAATGGGATTGTGGGGTCAAAAGGAAGGTCTACTTTTAGCTTTTTGATTATTCTCTGTACTTCTTATTTTTTTTTTTTTTTTTTTTTTTTTTTTTTTTGAGGCAGTCTCACTTTGTCCCCCTGGGTAGAGTGCCATGGCATTACACCTCACAGCAACAGACTCTTGGGCTTGAGTGATTCTCTTGCTTCAGCCTCCCAAGTAGCTGGGACTACAGGTGCCTGCCACAACACCCGGCTATTTTTTTTTTTTTTGAGACAGAGCCTCAAGCTGTTGCCCTGGGTAGAGTGCCATAGCATCACAGTTCACAGCAACCTCCAACTCTCCTGGGCTCAAGCGATTCTCTTGCCTCAGCCTCCCAAATATCTGGGACCACAGGCGCCCACCAGAACACCTGGCTATTTTTTGGTTGCAGCCCTCATTGTTGTTTGGCAGGCCCAGGCTGGATTCGAGCCCACCATCTCAGGTGTATGTGGCTAGCGCCTTAGCCATTTGAGCCACATGTGCCAGGCCCACACCCAGCTATTTTTAGAGATGAGGTCTCAGGCTGGTCTCAAAGCCACTTGAGCCACGGGCACCAAGCCCACACCCAGCTATTTTTAGAGATGAGGTCTCAGGCTGGTCTCAAAGCCACTTGAGCCACGGGCGCCAAGCCCACACCCAGCTATTTTTAGAGGTGGGGTCTCACTCTGCCTCAGCTGGTCTCAAAGCAGTGAGCTCAGGCAATCCACCTCAGCCTCCCAGAGTGCTAGGATTACAGGCATGAGCCGCTGCTCCCGACCCACTGGCAGTGTAAAAGTGTTTCCTTCTCTCCACATCCACACTAGCACCTGCAGCTTTGGGATTTTGTAACATGGGTTATGCACCATAGATGTGGCCCAACCCATCACTCTCCCTCCACCCAAACCTCCCCCCTCCCTTCCCCTTCCTTGGTCCTTTCCTCATAGTCTTGTGGTATAGTTGGGTTATAGCCTTCATGTGAAAGCTATAGTTTACCTTCATAGTAGGGCTGAGTACA
>CAUYPK010021873.1:0-17630 GCA_963574355.1 Loris lydekkerianus
TGTTTGTTTCGTTTTCTGAAGGTCAGCACACTGGAAGCAATTGTCATCACCATCACAGACCTTCTTACATATTTCCCCGCATTGTTCTAAGCGCCTGTGCAGATGAGCCCATTGGTATGCAGATTGTCTATCATTAAGACCTTTTGGAAATCAGCTTTGTCACTGGTTTAGTGTAGAAACTTCAGATTCCTGCAGACACCACCCAGAGCTCTGTAGCTTGGGAGGGGAAGGTGTGGTCGCCCTGCACAGCCTCGACCTAGGGGCGGAGGGACTAGGCTGACCTTAACCATGACCAAAGCCACAGAAACGTACCAAGGCACTGACCGTACTCTACGGAGGAACAGCCGTGAGTGGCAGGAAGGAGGAGTCTTGTGGTGGGTGCCACGGAAGAGAAAGCAGCACTCAGAACCGTGGCGTGTCCTCGTCACTCCCGGCAGACAGGCAGGCGAGCCACAGGTCAGCAGCCGTAGATCCTGAAGACACCTGACGTTCAGACTGTCAGGTCACCTGGGAGACTCCACCTCTTATCTCCACCTCTTGTCCTGACATCGCCGTGCTTGCTACAGAGGAGAAATGGGGTGGGAGTCTCTGAGTCCTTGGGCCTCCCTGAATAGAACCAGGAAGTGAGAGAGCGTTTCGTGCAGTGACTCCATCTCTCCAAACCGTGTTTCTCACCTCCCAGATGCATTTATTGTAGGAACTGTTCTGTTAAAAGACAAACTTGGGTACTTTAAGCGTCCATGAGTTTGCTAGGCATTCAGCAATTCAGGATTGGGCAGCTCAGAGCTCCCCTGAGGGGATGGAAGGGGAGATTTATATTCAGTGTCCTCAGAAGCAAGACAATGAAAACATTTGATGGGGTAAAGTGGGACATTCCTGGTTAGAGGTTGGTTGGTGATTTCTGGCTGGTTAAACTCGGGTTTCCTTTTCTGTTTCCGTGGAGTTGAGCTTCAGTTTGCTTGGGTAGGAATCCAAGCAGCTAGAGCCATCTCAGTGTAATGACATCCCAATTAATTATTCCAATAGTTCATAAAGGAGGTAAAAATGTTGCTTTTTACAAAATGGAGGGTGTCTCCCTCTTCCTTTGCTCGCTCAAAATGGTTGCATAAGCCAGTTACCCTTAGAACCAGAACATGGCCTCTGCACTCACAAGGGATGAGTCCAGGGACCAGGAGGGCAGGTTTTGGCTCAGAGTCCCTGGATCAATCGTCCTCCCTCCTCAGCCAGCCGTGGGTGGGCACCCTTCCCCCCATTTTCAAGATAAGAAACCCAAGTCCTGGAGAACCTCCCTATGGCCAGCTCTCCTCCACCACACAACTCCTTCCCCTTTGCGGCACTCCAAAAAGAAGAGACTCGCCTGTGAAAAGAAAAGTAAATGCAAGTTCAGCCCTATAATCCCAAGTTTTTGTTTCTACCCTAGGTTCAAGTTTTGACCTGCCATCAAGTTTAAAACATCTGGGTGATGAAATGGCCTCGGTATTAGGTAAGCAGGCCCCTGGTATCACATATCAACCTCCAGTGTGCACGTGATAATGGTGGTTGGGAGCAGGCATGTCCCCAGTAACCTGGTACAAGTGGCAGGTGGTGAAGGGAACTGACTTGGCTTGAGGCTAGAATCACGTTGCCGTGGCCCATAGCTTTAGTGCACACACTGGAGTGTCAAATCAAATTTCCAAGAAATTAAGACATAAAATTTTAGACTTATAATAAAGCTTCTGGAAACCTCGCTTCTCAAAGTGGACCCACCTGTTTATGGCCCAATGATGCCAGCAGGAGTGTGTGTCACTGCAGCTGGACTGTTGTCCACCTATTTCAAGGACTTTTCAGGACATCACGGAGTTGGTGTCCCTAGGAAGCCATTCCCAGCTTCCTACAGGGAGCAGGTTGGATCCCATGGGCCAATTTGGTGACAGAGCAGTTAGGGCGAGTTGCAGAGAAAGCCCATCCCCTGGACAAGAGGAGCCTCAGCAAGGTCGTGGGTCACTGAAGCAGGGCTTGGCCAGCTGGTTTAGGCAGAGCCCAGGTGGAGCCTCTTGGTTGTGCTGTCAGCCCAGGTCCTGCCCTCTGCCTGCCCTGGAGCCCTGTCCAGCCTTGGTGTGCACCCTGTTACCTTGACACTGCATAGTCACGGCTGAGGAATCTCACTTCCCATGCATGGCTGGCTGGAGTGGACAGAGACCAGGGGCCAAGGCCAGGTTGTCCTTGATCCCCAGCATCTGTGCAGTGTCTGGGACAGAGGAGGTGCCCAGTAAATACTTACTGTTCAAGTAAAGAGCCCCTCTTGTCCCAGACCCCACATCTACTGAGATACCCTGACTTTTCAGGACCTTAAAATGCCTAAGACTGGTGCTTCTGTGCCACAGCTGGCCAGAGTCTTCTCCAGGTGGAATCGGATGCTGCTGGGCAGGACGGAGCCTGGGAGCAATGCTTGACCTTGAGGGGCTATGCTCCTGGGTCACCAGCCGTTAGGGGGAGGTGACACCTGGCTTTGGTGCATGTCCCCATATCATCCTGGCCGTCCCTCAGGCTCCTGCCCCATGCTCAGGATGGTGTCCATGGCACAGACACCTGGTCCCCTTCCAGGCAAGAGGAAATGGTGCAGGAGCAGATGCCTTTTCACTTTATGTCAGTAGCTGTAGGTGCGAGTTCAGTTGCTGTGTGGGGTGCTGCATGGAGCTGATGTCTGGGCTGGGGGCATGCCCGTCACCAGAACAGTAAGCACTGTGCTGATGGACAACTTGTCATCTGCCCTCCCCTCCCTGTCCCCGTGCCTGGTGTGCACTCTGTGTGGCTGTGCATGTCTGTCACCCAGCTTCCATTCACAAGTGAGGACATGGGGTGTTGGGATTTTGCTCCAGAATTTCTGAAGAGCCCTGTGTAGGGTGGATAGGCCACTGCCTCCCTGAACACGTCCAGAAGAACCAAGACTGTCCCAACAACCTGGGCAATGAGTATGTCCCACCGAGACCACTGCCGCGTCACCTTTTCTCTCCTACTAGGAGGAGGAAACATTTTCCTCTGGTGTGTTGGTGACATCTTCATTCCAGTGACCGTTCAATCTCCTCCCCTTTGCTCACATGTCCTGCATGGACTGACGTTGGGGTGGCCACTGTTTTTTTGTTTTTTTATTTTATTTTATTTTTTTTTGTTTGTTTGTTTTTGTAGAGACAGAGTCTCACTGGGGTGGCCATTATTGATGCTACTAAGGGCTACAGTGAGACTTCCCGAGGGAAACCCGAGGGTTCCAGGCAGACCAGGACCAGCCGGTCACTCATGGGGCTCCAGGCTGCCCTGTCCAGGCCTGTAGCCTAGGGAAGAGACTGTCGCACTAGAATCAGTGGCAGCTTTCTGCTGCCATTTACTTAGTGCCCACCTTGTCTGGCACCCTGTTGAATGCTTTCTGCATACGCTGCTTTATTTGATCCCCAAAAGCCCTTGAGACAAACGTATACCCCCATTTTACATACAGGAAGCTCAGGGTCAGAGCTGTGGAAGGACCTGTCCAAGACCACAGTCTAGGGAGAGCAGAGCCTGAGTGTGGGCTAGGTCTGCTGGACACAGAGTCCAGGCATCTTGGGCTGAAAGCTACCTTGGGGAGGTTGTAAGGTCATGGAGCAAGAGAAAAGAAGGCCACGTTTACATAAAAATCAGGAGAGATGCACAGAAGACAGCTTGGGAGAGTCTCAGAGACTGGACAGGTGACCACAGAGCAGGGTGGAGGATTGTGGCCACATCTGGGGCCAGGTGTCCAGCACCGTGTCTCAGGGGACCATGCTCATTGTCCAGGACATCTGTAGTCTTGGTTCCTCTGCACATATTCAGGGAGGCAGCAGCTTGCCCACCCCAGACAGGTTCTTCAGAAAGTCAAGTCCTAAATCCACTGAGCCCCTGGAGTGTTCTGTCTGCCGGGTCCACATACCAGCTTAGGTGCATGGAGCAAAGGTGTCCGTGCTGCCCTGCTGGTTCTAACATGAGCTTGTGTGCTTTTCCCAAGATGAAATTCTCGTCCGAGAGATTTTAGAGCCAAATAAAGCAAAATTGTTTGAAACAAGAAGACCACTCACAACATCAATACCAGAACAAACAAAGAAAAGCAAGTATATCTTTTTCTTTTAACTCTGTGATTGGTATCGGTACATGACCCTGTCTCGTTAGCATTCTTTAAGACCAGCTATTTCTGGGCACGGGTGAATGGACATTTGAATGGAGCAATTATCCACAACCACTTCTGTGGCCTTCTCAAGACAGAGGAAGCCACACCTCGCCAGCCAGGGACGGAGGACCCTTATTCTGGATCTCCAGAGTGCACATCCAAGCACATACCCTCTCGGGAAGTGAGCGGAGTTTAGCCAGGGTGGGAACACGAGGCACCAGGCAAATAAGAACCTTGAACTATCTTGCACTTTACAGTCAGTCCAGTATGCAGGGTCTCATCCCAGGCTCACCTGAGGCTTCTGAGAAAACAGGGCACTCACTATTATCCCATTTGACAGAGTGTGAAACTAAGGTCTAAGGAATGACTTACCACGGCCACACAGTGAGTACTGAACAAAGGCAAAGAATGCACTTTTTCAAAGTGCAGCTTCCTGGTGTCAAAAATATGTGTTAAAAACACACTGACAGCCAAGACAGAGTATTGGTCAAGAGCTTGCAGGGAGAGAGCAGTGCATGGAAATGCATTTAGCATCAGGAAAGTTCAGCACTTTGTTGACATTTTGCACCCAGATATAAATTCTTTCTTTTTAGATGTAAATTTTAATTCCTGGGATTAATTAGTTCCCCCAACATCTGCTGAGGCCCAGACTGCTGGGTTCAAGGCAGTCAGATGGCACCTGACTCTATTTACAGATTAACTTTCCAGCACATATTTTCAAACTGAATTTGTAAACTATATTAGCATTTGAACTCAACATTGTAAAATAACATATGGGCCAAAAATGTTCTCAAGTGTGTAATCAAGAAACTTTTGCAAATTTTTTCATATTCTTCATCAAAGAAGTCCGTATTAAAGAGAATTTTCAGACCAGTACTCCTAAGAAACTTGAAGAAAAGCCACTCCCTTCTGAAAATATGGACATACTTCCCTTGGAAGGTAATTTCAGCCCAGCAATTACCCCTGCCTAAGTCGGACACACCGGGAGGCAGGGGTGAGATGGCTGCAGTGGGAAGACGTTGGTGCATTGGAGAATGCAGCTGCTTCCCCCGAGTTAGGCAGGTTCCCAGGTCACTGTCGAGCTGAGGACCCCTCAGGTCCCCACTCCTGTGGGCCCCCCTGGAAACCACGCCACAGGGGCACAGCCGAGTGCTGTCTTGAACAGCAGTCGCCCAGAAGGAGAGGAGGAGCCACAGGTTCCTTCAGCCAAGTCACTTCTCCCCCAGTAGAGGAGAGCCAGGGCATCCCCCAGAAGATCCCCCAGGAGTGGAGAAAATCCTCCTTTCAAAGATGCATTTGCTGGGAAAAAAACACGTGCAAAAGCTCAGAGGGTGAGAAGCTTGAGCCCCATGGGCATGTCCGTACCCAGGACACAGGCGGGGCATCTGTGGTGTGCCCTATACCCAGGCCTGGATCAGCTCCAGAGCCGATGGTGTGTCAGGCACAGGGAGGGGATCTTATTAGAAACAGCGTCCAGGGCCCTGCAAGCATCACTGCAGGGACCCAGGAATCTTTTGCCATCCTTCCTTCTACACAGATCAGTTAAAATTGCATTGTAAGAAGAGCTGTCCTTTCTTCACTGATGTGTTCATTTTGGTGTAAACTTGGGCTTACTTCATCCCATGGGCTGCAAACCACTCACGTTCACTCTGAAGCCTTGGTGCGCTCGGGGTTCACTGCTGAGAGTGCTGGAGTCTGGCTAGCACACTGCCATCCCCTGGGCACCAGGGTTCCAGGCTTCTCTCAGAACATCCCTGCCCCCACCTGCCATCAGTAGTTTCTCCAAAGAGTCCTGGTTTCTGTTATTGGAAGACCGTGTTAGAAAACAAGCTGTGGGCTGGATGTGCTCACTGCCACTGGGTGTCCCTGCTTCCAGGCCCTCCCAGGAGACAAAGCCAGCAGAGGGAAGTCTGTGTGCAGATCTGTGTCCACATCTAACTGTGCTGATGCTGGACCAGTACTCCTAAGAGACTCGCAGTCCAGTCCTGGCCCTCTCCTGTCCTTTTAGCTGTGGGAAACGTGCTCATTATCCAGTGCATTTCCCAGTCCTGGAGCACACAGGATGCGGTGTCAGGGCTGCTAACACGCACCCCACAGAGAGACACTGACTGAGGCCGGGACTCGCATGCAGCCTGGAGTCTTCTGCCTACTGGTGTATAGTCAAGTCCCGAAGTTTCTTGTCTGCTCCTTTCTTTTTTGCTCTCTTCGGTGTGGTTATGTTACATACCTCTAGTATTCCATGACATGACCATGGCACCAACATATCTGGAAGTCTCACCCCACCTCATCCCTCTCATGGGCCCCACTGCCTGTTCCTCCAGCCCATCCTCACCTGCTTCCTGCAGGTCCTCAGGCTCTGCACCTTCTGATTTACCCTTCCTGTATTTCTAACAGGTGCATGTGCATTATATCCTTTTCTTTCTTACACAAAAGCACACTATAAACACTCTTTGTTCCTTTTCATTTTAACCTAACAACATACATGGCAAATCACTCCATGACACTTTTGACAGCTGCACAGTTCCCACTGTGTGGGCGTGCTACCGTTCCTTCAGCCACTCTTCCATGCTGGTCACTTAGATCATTCCCAGTACCAAACAGTGCTGTGATGGGTAACAAGTTTTGTATTGTTGGAGATGTATCTTCAGAATAGATATGGACAAGTGGCTTGCTGAGTTAAAAGATAAGTGCTTCTGTCCTTGTGTTAGAACCAGCAAGTCCTCCCTCAGGAGGCTGCAGTTTGCATACCTGCCAGCAACACACGCAAGTGCTATTTCCTCACAGCCACAGCTGCAGAATGTCATTATACCTTCCTGTTTCTGTCAATGTGACAGCTGAGAAGTGGCATTTCAAGTGTCATTTCACGGAGTGAGTTCTCACATGCTTATAGATCATTTTTATGTATTTTTGTTGAAATATTTTTCTCATTTTTCTAAGCTTTAATTTTTATGACTTTCTATTTTCAAGGTATTTTAGTCTTTTGTCTGTGATACACAAACATTTATAAACATTTTTCTCTCAGTCAATTTTTTGCACGTTGCCTGAGAATTTATAAACACAGGCTTGTGCGGGTTTAGGATTTGAATTGTCCTCGTCAAGTTGAGAAACAATGACTTTTTGTATACTTGATGGTGAATAGAAGGGAACAGTTTGAACCAGAATGTAAAAGCAAACATGAGCTCTGAGGAACAGTGCACCGTGAACGAGGGAGAGTCAGCAGACATAATAATAGCTGTATGATGACAAGAAAGAGATAATGGGACAATATCAGAAGTGTGGACAGTGCACCGTGGATGAGGGGGAGTCAGGAGACATAATAGCTGTATTAGGTGACAAGAAAGAGATGGTGGCACAATTTTGGAAGTGTGGAATAAGTGTGCCTTGGGACACTCACTTCCACTTAGGATGCAGAGAGCTGCAAAGAACTTTGTTTCCATTCTAACAATGAGAAAAAGACAGATAATATGCAAGGCGACAACTTTTCTTGAGTCTTGCAAAAAGCTGAAGTCAAAAGGCAACCAGATGGGTGAATCCCTGTGAGGGACGGGCGTCTCTAAGGAGCTGTGAGGCTTAAGGACTGGCTCACATTTGGCAGAGCACAGGAAGGAGAGGTAGCTATCACAGCGAATTAGAAGAAAACAGCAAGGTCTGGACTAATTCTGAAAGGCCAAGTTTTGATTAGCTGAGCCCCAGATTCAGAGGATATTCCTACACCTCCCTGGGGACTGGAGCCTGGGAAGCCCTTGGCTGGGAGGCCAAGCAGGCAGGATGTGACTGGCTGCTGCTGGAGGCCAAGCAGTGATCCGGGCCCATTCCCCAGCACTGGAGAGGGGGGTCTTCATACCCCAGGACACAGGCCAACACCTGCTGCTTCTGGAAAAATGGAAGAAACAAAATCCTCTGCCCCAGAGAGAGACATAGAAAGCACTCACTCTCAGGACACAGGCAAAAGTCACTGTTGTTGGAGTCATAAAATTAAAACCTTCTACCCTGGGAAAAAGAACTAGAAACTGTCTTGGGCCCAGACTCTACATTAACACTACCAAAATTGCTTCATAGATTCCCTGGATTTCTTTATGTAACTAATCATATTTACAAATAAGGACAGTTTTGCTTCTTCCTTTCTAAACTTATATTTATGACTTTTTAAAAAGTTTCTTGCCTTATTACATTGGCTATTACCTCAAGCATAAAAGCGTCAAAAGTAAGGGTATCTTCCAGATCTCAGTAGGAAATAATTGTGTTTTATTGCCATTAGGTATGATATTAGCTGGAGGTTTCTTATAGATGTATTTTATGAATACATCATCTTATTTTGGTGAGAATTTTTATCCTGAGTTCTGCCATTATTTTTCTGCATATGTGGAAATAATGATCAGTTCTTTTTCTTTGGATTACACTGATTGATTTTTGGTTGCTAAGCCGACCTTGCATACCTATGATAAGGACTACTTGATAGTGTTGTGTATTAGCAGTTTTTGCTATTACTTTTGTTTTATTTGACTTGCAAATAATTGCTACGTATTTTTTGCATCTACATTCAAAGAATTGCTAAGAATTTTGCATCTATATTTATGAGAAATATTGGTTCATGATTTCCTTTGTTTCTTTTCTTTCCTTCTTTTTGTTTTGTCAGGGGGAGTTGTCATAATACTTTGGCAATAAGGCTGTTAGCCCCATATAACAAGTTGGGTGATGATATCTTTTTGTTTTCTGCAAAAGTTTGAGTAAGATTGATATTATTTCTTGCTTAAATGTTGGATAGAATTCACCAGTGAAACCATCTGAGCCTGGAGTTTTATTTTTCGGAAAGATCTCTGATAACAAATTAAGAATTTTAAATAACTCTATGGATATTCTGATTTTTTGTTTCTTCAAATACTCAGTCAGGGTAAGCCCCTTCACCTTCCTAGTCTCCAGGGACTTCAGGCTGAGGGCCCTGGGTGGAAGGAGCCCAGCAGTATCACATGATGCTTCCATACGGGCACATGGAAGGGGCTTCTATCAGCTCTTGATCTAGGACCAGCATGCCGGGGGTGGTGTGCCCAGAAGTGTCCAGCACAGCATTCAATTTTGACACTTCCCTTGAGGACCCATGTAACAATTTGAACTGTAGGAAACTGCAGGTCAGAAGGATGCAGTGCCCGCAATTCCTCCTGGCCTCATCCACCCCCTGGAAACCACATTGAACGTCTGCTGCCCTCCCACCCCCGAGGGGTCAGTCCCACATGGGAGTGTCCACTCCAGTTCCCTCCACCCACGATTCTTGAGGAGCACCCAGGCTCTGCTGGGAGCAGATGCAAAGGTTTTCTTTTGCAGAATGCTCCCTTCAGAATCCCACTCTTCCTTCTCCTCTCCAAGCAGACACACCAAGTACCCGGCACAAAGCCCACCTCCTGACTTGTGGTCAGTTTTGTGGTCATTCATTCCACAAGTAGCACAGTCCCAAGTTTCTTGCTCCTCACGGTTCAGGCCTAAACTGAGTCCTGCCACTGACTTCCCCAAAGGTACAAGTATAGACTCTGAAATATTTTCCATATGATCCACATCTTTGGATGAGGCAGAGAAGTTTCAAAGTGAGGCTCACGGGAATGAATCACTTAGTATGTGAAATTGCAGCCTCTACAGCAGGGAAAACTGGAAACTCACTCAGTCTCCAGGGCTAGAGTAATTTTATTACACTGTGGAAAGGACTGATAGAACTTCTAATGTGGTTTCTCCTTTTCCTGATGTTTGATCTTTTTTGGCATAATCTTTTATATTTAGCTTCTTAATATTTGTCATATTCTAATGGATGGTCAATGAATGGTCTCTGAAGATAAAAGAAAAGGAGGTGAAAGGAGTGACCTGTTATGTACGTGATGGTGAACATACATGTTTGCTGAATACTTTTAGATGCAACCTGTCAGGGCTGATGAAGAGTGGAGCAAAGTTCATAGTGGCGTGTGGACTGGGGAGGGTCCAAGTTGAGCCCAGAGTCTAAAGCCAGGTGGCCTGTATGAAAGGAAAAACTAGAGTCAGGATTAAGCCATGATCGTTTCTCAAAACTTGATCATTGTCCTTAACTTTTCCCACAGAAGAGGAGATAGAAACAGCGCATCAGATTAAAAGCCTGGTAGCTCTGGAGAAAGTCATTGCCGATCTTCGAAAAACTTTAGGTAAATGAAACCTAAGACCCTACTGAGGGTGGATGAGTGTGAAACATTGAGAAGTGAACACACCCACTTAGGGGACACATGCATCTCTGAATGGCTCTGACTTGGAAGAGCCATGATCAGTCTCGGACCCATGAAACCTCCCAGGCCACATGGCATCACCTGGCCCCTCTCAGCAGTGCAGGCAGGGCAGTTAGTGGCTGTCCTGGGTACATTCTTGGGCTGTGCTGTCATCCAGGCCAATTTTGCTGCTTTAGACACTATCCCACAAGAGACATCACAGCCCCAGTCCCCTGTAACTCAAACGTGGGGAGGCGGGGCCTCCGGCTTGATCAGGCTCCTGCCATCCAACTGGCATCTCAAAGCTCTTTGAGGGACAGTGGGGACTGGCAGGATTTGAGTCCCTGGGCAGTGCTGGGACATCACAGGGACGGCCTCCAGCAGGCTGCCTGTGAGGGGAGGAGGGAGGACAAGCCCTGCCTGCCACACTCCAAGTCCTCTGTGGGCTCTGGGGGTCCACAGCCACCCAATTCGGCCTGCAACTCCATTTGTCTTCTGTCCAGGACAATCCTGACCCCGTGCACCCCTGCAGGGCCCCGTCCCTGGCGTGGCCTCTGTCCCTGCCATCCCTGTGGAGGTGTCCCAGATCCTGTGATCTCAGCCTGGCCTCTCTGCGTGTCTCACACCTTAGCCTCCCAAACCCAGGGCCAGCTGCACTTCCCCTCCACTTCCTCCCTGCTCCCTCCCTCCAGTTTCAGCATCCTGGGACATCAGAAGTGAGCCTTCTGCTCCCACTGCCCCTCACTCACCTGTAGAGCCTGAGGGCCAACTCATCGTGGGGATGGGTGCTGGGCTAGGACTGAGAACACAGGCTTGGGGTCAGTCTGGCCTGGGTTCAAATCCTGACTCGGCCTGTGCAAGTGGTGTGGCCTTGGGTAGACCTTGGGTGGTGCCCACATGTGTGGAGGGCAGGGGCTGAGCTGCAGTTTGCAGAGCCCTGAGCACCCGAGGGAGGGGGTCCGACGATGCTTCAAGTCCACCCACCACAGTCCGACAGCCCCATAGCTCAAGCCCGTGCCCAGGTGTGAATGAACCCCAGGGGAGTATGAAATGCAGGCTGTGGACCAGTGGATTACTCACAATTCCAAAGAAAATCTCCTTTTTCCAAACAGAAAATAGTCTGAATCAAAAGAGAAAGCTGAGCAAAAGTATGCTGAGACCCAGACAGCACAAGGGGAGACAAATCCTGCACTAACAGCCACGCCGACCCGAGAAGCTGCCGCTCACTCCCACCTGCAGGAACAAAAGCAAAATACAATTACTAACCATTCTGTAAAAAGGAAAATTGTTTTATTATTCAAAAAGTGCCAGATAAAATTAACCTATTTAGATATTAAGTCAGAGGCAATGTGTTTTTATTCCTTGCCAAAAAATAAAACTATTTTTTCATATTTGTCATATGAAAAATAACAGTATCCAAAGCTTACTATTGGCCATAGGATGAGCTTTTGAAGATACATACGTAATCTTAGAGACTGTGTATTGATAAGTTTCTCCAGAGAAACCAGGAGTGTGTGTGTGTGTAAGTAAAGAGGTTTATCACAAGGCATGATGAGGTCGTGTGGTGTGGAGGATGACAAGTCCAAAGACCTGCAGGCTGCAAATTAGAGACCCAGGGAGCTGATGTTTCCGTTCAAGTCTGAAGGCAGAAGAGGGGCCAGAGGTACCGAGAGCCTGCAGTGCCACTGCCCTGCCCCTCCCTGCTGCCCTGGGCTGGTCACGGTGAAGCCAGTGAGGGGGATTGGCTGCCATGCCCCTCCCTGCTGCCCTGTGCTGGTCAGGGGTGAAGCCAGTGAGGGGGGATTGGCTGCCCTGCCCCTCCCTGCTGCCCTTGGCTGGTCAGGGTGAAGCCAGTGAGGGGGATTGGCTGCTCTGCCCCTCCCTTCTGCCCTGGGCTGGTCACAAAGAAGCTAGTGAGGGGGATTCATTTGGGTTGATGGATTGGTCCGCAGGCTGCTGTTGGGAGGTCTTGCCATGGAGGCAGGTGGTGTGATCTTGGCTGGCACCTGGGTGGGTTGCAGGACCTTTGTGGGTGCCCAGGAAGGTCCCAGGACTTTGATGGGTACCTGGGCAGGTTGGGGGGCCTTGGCTGGTCCCATGACTGGCAGCAGAGTGGCTCAGCCATCCACGGCTATTAGGGCCAGGGAGATGCTTGACATCCTGCAGGGAATGATCATGTCTGGGGCTCTCCCTCCACCCAGGTCTGACTATAGCAGCTGCCACAGTGCTCTTCACATAGCAGCAGAGCTATGGAGATGGTAAGATGATGGTGGCAAGTGCTGAGGGCTCCTCTGGATTCCCGGGAGGCAGCTGGGGGGACTTGTGACGGTACCCAGTCACAGCGTGAGTGAGGACACTTGACCGCTTTGCTCCCTCCTTGGCCAGGTAGGGAAATGGGGAGGTGGCTGCAATGGAGCCCAATTCGCTGCAGACCAGGTGCTGGAGGGTGAGAGTGCAGAGTGGAATTTGTTTCAGTGTCCTGAGACCAGAGGCTGATGGGACCCCCCTGAGCCCTCTGCCCACTGCTGTTCCTCCCTGCCCTCCGTAGCTCCCTGATCAATGTGGAGGCCTTGCAGTGTGGGGGGAGTGTGGAGCCCCCAGAGATCCCTCCCCTGACCCTTCTCCACATGTGGACACTTCCCCCAGGTACCTTCCAGGTTTGCCAAGCACATCAGCCCGCCCCTCTGCACTGCTGTAGGCATCCCGTCCCTTCTCTGATGATTCTCTCTCTGAGATGGTCCATCCGTGGTGAGCCTCTCCTGCAGCTCTTGCTCCCGGACAGTGAGCAGGCGAGTGCAGGCAGCTTCTAGTTCATCAGTTGGCCTTGGTCGGGAGTTTTAAATCTACAGTTCCCAGATTAAATGCTCCATTTAAAAGCAAAGCAAAACTAAAACTGAGTTCCCATTGCTGGGAAATCTCCTGTTAGAAGGAACTCACTGCTTTCACTTTGCTTTGCCTTGAACTGGAGTATTCAGTCCACTTTGACTATTCTTTTTGTCCCATCTGTTCTCTATTCCTTTTTTGTCCCCTTTCTTGTCTTCTGTTACGTTTATTTGATATTTTTATTTCCACTTTTCCTTCTATTACATTATTAGTTATGCATTTCTTTAATGGTTATAGCTGTTGCCACAAGCCTCTCTGGCTCACCAGAACACAGGCTCATCAGTGATTCTCCTATTTCGTGGACAATGCAAAGCAACAGAGTGTTTCATGCTTGTGCTTTTTCCTACATTTTCCACCCCTTTTTCTTCTCTGGCTTCTAACCTAGATGTACAAATGGAAACAAGGAATTTCTCCCCCTGCTGGCCACCCAGTGCCCTCATCTGGCATGGACTATTCTGGGCTCTTGTCCAGCACAGCAAAACCTGAGCAAAGACAGTAGCCCAAGAGCAAAAGCCCACAGTGGACTGGTTGGTCTCGGCAAGAAGAAGCCCCATGGTCTTCTGTGCAGTTAGTGGAGAGGAGAGAATGAGGGCAAGCAGAGGACCGTCTACAGATTGGTGTGTGACTGCAGCCAGGCGAGTTCTGCCTCTCTTCCCTGCAGGATGAAGCAAGATTCTCCTCTGAGTCCAAGCCGGACTCAGTGGCTTTTATGGTCTGAAGCTGCATCTGTATTTTAGTTTTGCAAATTAAAATCCAGACGCGTGACATATGTTCTGTGCTGGCGTCTGGGTGTTAGAGGCATGGTTTGGGGGAAGACGTACGTGCCTCACAGCTTTTTATATATCGTGTTCTTGGTGTCTTTAATCTCCATCTGCTATGTCATTTCATAGCTGGAAATTGTTAGAAATTTGATACTGGAAAAAGAAGTTCTAATTTTCCATGAGGTTAGTTTTTTTTAATTTTAAAAAATATTTATTATGGGCATAGATTGTTTAATATTTAGGGGGAGAGGGTTTGGTGGTGATTCTTGAGATTTCCTTTTTGCAACAGAAAAAATGCAAAGGTATTTGCCAAACCATGTTTCAAAATGTATTATAAAGTTGCAGGTATGAAGCAGGCACAGGCAGAGCGTCAACAGGGTGGAGTGACGCGCAAACAGGTGCCCCCCACATGGCCAACGATCGTCTGAGTGCCATTGGAGGGTTCAGGGATGGTGGGTAAACTTCCAGAAAACCAGTAAGTTAGAACTTTAGCACATACCAAAATACATCGAGAGGAGTTAGATATTCAAATATTAAAAGAATAATAGCACTAGAAAAGCTAAAAGAAAATATCAGAAAATTGTTCCAGTCTGAATCCAGTTTGTAATTTAAATAGGAGAGCTCTAATGTAAAGAATGTATTATGTGTGATAAAAAGGTAAGATAAAGATGCAAAGAGCTCTAATGGGTACAGCAGGGCTGAGGGAGAGGCCGAGGGAAGGACAAGGAAGGGACCCTGTCCCCAAGATGAGGGTCCAGACTTATTGGTAAGGCAGCTGCAGACTATGGGTGGACCCAAGCTGGCCTGGGTGCACAGGACTGTGTTGGGAAATACCTGGGCAACCCCAGGCCGGGCTTGGAGAGGCTGAGGGGCTGCACACCCCAGGCAGGGCTGTGGCAGATCCCTCCGGGGTCCCCAGTTCCCCGCACCACTGACAGACCTCAGTAGAGATGCGGAAGAGGCAGACACAGCAGCAAGCCTGGTCAGAGCAGGGAGAGCATCTTCCTCCCACCTGTCCTCCTGGAGCTCCATTGAAGGCAGTTAATACTGCACGCCCCGGGAAGGGAATGCCAGTCCATCAGGGCAGAGCAGACGCCCAGCCTAAAGCTAAGAGGCAACTGCTGTACCCATTAGAGCTCTCTGTTCATCTTTATCTTACCCTTTTATCACACTTAACACATCCAGATAGAGCAGACACCAAGCCTGAAGTTAAGAGGCAATACGTTGATAACTGGCACAGAAATAATTTTATACTCTCAGCTCACTTTTCTAAGATTGACTCCAAGAACAGAAACTACACATAAAAAGTACTGCCAGACTTGACTGCCTGGAATAGAGACATTTTCCTGTGAGACAGGTCAGAGACCCTGTAAGGTCACAGAGTTGGTGTCCTCGATTATAAAAAGGCTTTGATAAATTAGTAAGACATTTACAAATTATCCAAAACACCAATCAGCAACTCAGAGCAGTAATACACAATATATGAAAACATATAAAAATAGAAATATGTTCAGTAGCAGCCTTGTTAAAATTTTTTAAAGTGCAAATTAACAATGGTATATGGTAGGTGCTTAATAAATACTTGTTGAATGAATTATTTTTGCATAGTAGACTTCCTAGCTTTAAGAATATGGATAGGGAGAGATTAAAGATGGCAGCCGAGTAACAGCTTCCCTGCAACTGGGCACGGCGAGTCTGGGGAGACAAGACTCCAGGCATCTCTGGCTGGTGGGATCTGCCTGTGATTATCCTTTTGAGGATACAGGGAGCCAGCAGGGGACTTCTGGACCCCAGGAGGAGGACAAAAAAGTGGAAAACTGGCAAGTGGTTGCGTGTGTTCGATCAACCTAATCACGCCGGCAACCGTGAGTACAACCAGCAGTGAGACTGCAAACTGGAAAGGCCTTACCTGTGAACTGTTTTGGTGTTCTTGGACTTGGCGCTCAGTTGAGCTACCTTGGGGAGAGCTTCAGCAGGAGTGTGGAGAAATTTGGGCATTGTCTGGGGCCCCAGACTGAGCCACTGAGCTGGGTGCAGGAAGCCATTGTGAAAAAACTGCCCCAGCAAGCTCTGCCCTCAAGGTCCCAGAACAAAGATCAGGCAGGACAAAGTAACCTAGTGACTGAGCAGCCTAAAGGCGGAGTCTGAGCTGCCTTACAGCCTTAATCCTTAGGGGCAGAGTGAGGCAGTTTTGGCACACTGGAGCCTTGGGCTATTGCCCTGGGTAGAGTGCCGTGACGTCACAGCACATAGCAGCTTCAAACTCCTGGGCTTGGCACTGCCCAGACCTCCATAAGAGCTGTGCAGCAACCCCCGAAGTGTGACCCACACCCACTGGGCCTCCACATTCCCTGACCAGAAACTGCGGGAGCCACGCAACCCTGCATCCTCCCTCCTATGTCCTCCCAGCCTCCACACTAGCCCGTTCATCTGGCCAGGGACTCTGGTAGCTGCGTGCCCTCTGGAGCCCTCCCTGCCTCTGCACAGGGCCTAATCCTGGCCAGAGACTGCTGGAGCCTTGGGCTCTCTGTGCCAAAGTCGCTGGGCACCAGGGACTCCCAGAACCGTGCGTACCACCTCCGGCCCTGTTGCTGGATCCGGGTGTGTCACACACCAGAGGTGCTTTCACAACCACAACTCCCTAGCTAGAGCAGCCCCAGAGGAACTACGCAGGGTCACTCCCTACAAAGATCCAGCAACAATAGAGTGATCCTGCTGAGGGGATCCAGGACAGACACCTCCCCAACTCTGAGGATGGCCAGAGGTAATGGTGAAAAGCAAACATGAGGTGAAATCAACAAAAAAACTCTGGCGATATGAACAATCAGAGTAGATCAATTCCCCCAAGGATCAATGGGGCAGAAACAGCACAAGACCCCATGCACAAACAAATAGCTGAGATGTCAGAAATTGAATTCAGGATCTGGATAGCAAATAAGATCAAATTAGAACTTCAAAAGTTATCTCAAGAATTCAATGGATTCAAAGACCAAATGACCAAAGATTTTGACACATTGAGACAAGAAGTTGCATCCCTCAAAGATTTGAGAAACACAGTAGAATCCCTCAGTAACAGAATGGACCAAGAACAAAAAAGGATTTCTGACATTGAAGACAAAGCTTTCAAAGCTCCCATACCCTCAAAGAAGAAGAGAAATGGAGAGCAAAAACAGACCACTCTCTCAGAGAGCTCTGGGATAATTTGAAGAAAACCCATATTCATCTTATACGGATCCCCAAAAGTGACAAAGTGGCTTCACAAGGCACAGAGTCTCTTCTCCATGAGATTATGAAGGAGAACTTTCCAGACATGCCAAGAGACTCTGAAATTCAGATAGCAGACAGTTTCAGAACTCCAGCATGACTCAACCCAAATAAGACATCCCCCAGACACATAATAATCAATTTCACTAAGGTTAATATGAAGGAAAAAATTCTGAAAGCTGCCAGACGAAAGAAAACCAATACCTACAAGGGGAAGAATGTTAGAATAACTGCAGATCTCTCTGCTGAAGCCTTTCAAGCTAGAAGAGGATGGTCACCGACTTTTAATCTCCTAAAACAAAATAACTTTCAACCCAGGATCCTGTACCCAGCTAAACTGAGCTTCATTTATGA
>CAUYPK010021874.1:0-35495 GCA_963574355.1 Loris lydekkerianus
TCAGGAGTAAAGAGACCTTCTGGGAGTTCATCAGCCTCATGTCCATCTAGAGGTATGTTTTGTTTTCCCATAAGAATCAAGATTTCAAATAGAGATTTGAGATATTCTTTGTTTTCCTTCTCTTCAAGGGTTAGAGGTAAAATGTCCTCATCCTGTTCTTCACCCACCTCTTCTGCACTGGGGTTCTGAGCATTGCTGTTATTGGTTTCTTTATGTTTTTGTTCCTGTTCAGAAGTTTCATCAACTGGAAAACAAAGAATTATTTTACAAATAGGCTCACGAAGAACTATACAAAACAAAAAAAATGTTATCTTTAATTGGCTAAACATTAAAGATCCACAAACTCATTCATTCAATATTCACAGGTGATGTACTGAACCACAGACTCAAATACAAAGATTAAAATAAGACATATTCTAGTTGGAGAGACAAACACTGTAAACAGATACATTTTAATACTAGATGTAGAATCTGTTGTAAGATAAGAACAATTTTGTATAAACTTAACAAGGCACTTCAGATAGACAGTCCATGCCTCCAAAAAAAGGAAAGAGTAGAGAGTTAATATTTACTAAGGTACTGTGCTTGGCATTTTATATGCATCACATTATTCTTTCTTCAGGCAGGTGATGTCAACCCCATTTGACAAATGAGGGCACTAAATACCTTGTCCCAAATCTCTGTTAGAAGGGCTGATGCTGCTTTTATCAAATAATTAAGCCACACTTTTATTTAGGAGGTAAGACAACTATGCAAACCAAAATAATATTAAGTAGATTAAGGTAATTCTTAAGGATAATACTAGAATACCAGAAATCTCTTCATATTTGGATGGGAAGACTAAGTCTCTACAGTTAAATGTCCTGCCCACAGTCATATAATATCAGTGGCAGGCCCAGGAAAAGAACCCAAATCTGAGAAATCATAGTTAGAACCTAGTCCTTAGAACATAAGATGATGACAGGTGCACTGAGAGTTTTTCAGTATCACATGGAAGAGGGAAGAAAGAAAAAAATTCAGAACAAAGAAGTTGCATTCAATAATGACAAGGACAAGGAGGACATAAACGGGGGTGGGGGGAGGACTTCAGTTGCAGGAAGTACTCCAGCAAAAGTATTAAGGTGGAAGAGGCTGTCAAGTACAAAGGGAAATCTAGTCTGACTGGAGCCTTTGCAAGCAGTGTTTCTAAACATCTCAGGCCTTTCAGAGCTTTCCCACGGTTCAGTAAGTATAGGGAGCAACCTTCTCTCACCCCTCCTCAACTCAGATGGAGCTGCTCTTCATCATACACTACAGAGCAGTGGTTCTATACTAGGTAGGTCTCCTAAGTCAAAAAGAAGTTATTCTGATACCTGTCTACCTGCCTCCCTCTACCTCTCTCTGCTCCATTACTTCTCTGCTTCTAATCAACAAGCACTAATTCTGTAATTTATATTTCTCAAAAAATGCTCACTAAAGAACAAAGAGTATAAAGTGAAAAGTCAGTCCCTCTATTTCTGGGCATCTTTGCATATGCAAGTCATAGGCATATAAGTTTCCTGAGTTCCTTGAATCTATTCCCTTTTCCCCACTTTCCCTACCATTGCTTTAACTAAAGCCCCTTCAACTTTTATTTGGTCTCCTAACAGCTTACCTGGCCTCCCTGCCTTCAGTGTTACTTTTACCATCTCTAATCCAGCAGTGTTCTATGTAACATGGAAATCATGCCCATGTTATTACCTACTTTAATCCCCCACAACGGTTCCTTATTGCCAACAGTGCCACGCAACACTTCAAGTTCTGGCTTCCATGGTCACCTCTAGGTTTGCTTTCTAACCATCATGGGTTATTCGAAACTCCAACAATACCAAAATGAGTGTAGTTCCCCAAATCCAGTACCCTGTTTCATACCACTTCTATTTCTGCATAGAATAACTTCCTCTCCTTTCTTTGCATGAGTCCATGTCTCCATCCATAAAAGAGGAAAATAACAGTACTTATCTCAGGGATACTGTGAGAATTAAATTAATTAATACAAAGTATTAGCAAAACCCTTAGAATTATGATTCAGCCACAGTACTCAAAAAGGTCATGTTAATGGCAGCAATGGCTAAAAAAAAACAGAAGGAGTAATAGTAACAACTGACAAAAATAAAAATCCTTTGAAGACACAGCTCAGCCATCAGCAACTGCAGAAAGGCTGTGACCACTATTTCCAATGATGCAATGTCACTAAGTGCCCCCATAGCATTTATTTCATAAACATTTACCAAGAACTTACTATGGACCACAAAGTGTGTGTGTGTGTGGGGGGGGGGGCAGAGATACAGTGCCTGTCCTTACTGTTGCGCTTCCTTTCTACCCTGGGATGCCCTGTGTGCCTGACACCTTTACCACATTGAGAGTACTGAGAGGAGGGAAGGAGTCACCTCTGCACTTGGCAAAGTGTGTAGGACAGCACTCAATAAAGACAAACTGAACTAAGACTTTAGTCCCACAAACAATTCCAGACCACAGGACAAAGCTGGGCACACTCTTCCATTCATTCTCAAGGTAAATTTTCAACATAAAACATATTTATTTGTCCTTACCAGGTCAAGGCCTTTTTAAAAGGCATTCAGAAGTTGAGTCATTAACACTATCACTTACTTTTTTTCTGTTTCAGAGTCCTGATTTCATCTTCACTCTAAATGACAAGAAAAAGAAAGAAACAAACCATCTTTAAGAAAACTGACTTACATAATATACCTTAGATTCACAAACAAAAAAGCCTATTTGGGGCCTATTTAATTCTTTTAAAAGTGTTAAGTTCTTTATATAGAATATATTCTTCAAATAGATGATAAAAAAAACCAGAGCAAGAATTAGCTAATGACGCCAAGCTTAAAGTCCTACAGCAAAAAAAGAATAAATCATTCAACTTACTTTCTAACTTTGGGTTATAAGCACTGCTTACTGGCTAATAAAAGGCATGAAAGTACACCATGGCACTTATGGTCAAATTAAGAGGACACGGATCCTCCTCCTTCCTAATTTAACTCTGGAGACACCACAAAAGAGGGAGGTTATTCAATCTCTGAACCTAACAAAAGCAATGACCAATCCCTGGGAAGCAGAAAGTAACAGAGTGCCAGCACAGAAGAGCAATGATTGCAGTGCATAGGAAGCCAAGTGGCACAGACTTAGACTAAGGAAGAATTTTCCAGCTATGTGCTTTACTCTCCCTCCAGCCCTCTACTAAATGCTTAAATCATGATTCATTCCATTATTATTCTATGGCAGCAAAGCAGCAGTGCCAGACACAAGTTAAGACAAGAGGGCATCTGTTAGATAGCAATGGACATGGGGCGCTAGTAGTAAGAAACATCAATAAGCAGGCTGGTCACCTGGCACATTCCCTCCTTATCTTGTGGGCTGCAAATTAGAAGATTGGCAGATATGGAAGAGTGCCTGCTGTGAAACATGTGAGGTTCTCTGGAGGGCAGAATACAAGGAAATAATAACTACAGGACAAGAAGTAGTTGAGCTCCTTCCCGTAGTACATATTACAAGTGGCCCTCTGTACCAGTGGAGTAAACCAAAGGCAGGTCAAAAATACATTAGGAGGAGAAAAAAGAATGGTTCTGTCTATATTCAACATGTGCAGGCTTTTCCCTTTGTCATTATTCCCTAAAAAATGTAGTATAACAACTATTTACACAGTATTTGCTCTGAAGTATATGAGAGGATGTGTGTAAGTTATATGTAAATATATCATTTTATATTAAATATGTGTGGATTTTGGTATCTGCAGGGGGTCCTAAAACCAATCCCCCACAGATACCAAGGTTAAACTGTACTACAAAAAGAGCTGATAAGGGCTCGGCGCCTGTGGCTCAAGCAGCTAAGGCTCCAGCCACATACACCTGAGCTGGTGCGTTCAAATCCAGCCCGGACCTGCCGAACAACGATGACTGCAACCAAAAAACAGACGGGCGTTGTGGCCGGTGCCTACAGTCTCAGCTACTTGGGAAGCAGAGGCAAGAGAATCACTTGAGCCCAGGAGTTGGAGGTTGCTGTGAGCTGTGATGCCACAGCACTCTACCCAGAATGACAGCTTGAGGCTGTCTCAAAAAAAAAAGCTGATATGGAGGGCTTTTTGCATGTCAGCATTTACCTATGGGAACTCCAGAAAAACAGAAATAATGAAAGGGAGGACAATGTAGTAAGAAATAAAAACAAGAGATTTCTTAGAACAATGTAAGTCCTAGATATGTCCTCATATACAAAGTGGAAAATAAGCTTCACAACTAGATATAAGTTAGCAAAATGTAAAGTGTAAAATGCAAAGCAAAAATTCTAAAAAGCTTTGAGAGAGAAAAAGCAGATCACCTAAAAAGGAATAAGAATCAGGCTGGCATCAGATTTCCAAAGCAATAATGGAGTTGGGTGTGGTAGCTTACGCAGTAATCCTAGCACTTTGGGAGACCAAGGTGGGAGAATGGCTTGAGGCAAAGAATTTGAGACCAGCCTTGGTAAGAGCTAGAAACTGTCTCTACAAAAAATAGAAAAATTAGCCTGGTATGGTGGCCTATGCCTGTATCTCAGCTACTCCAAGGCTGAAGCAGAAGGATCACTTGAGCTCATGAGTCTGAAGTTGCCATGAGCAATAGTGATACCACTGCACTCTAGGCCAGTCTCAAAAAAAAAAAAAAAAAAAAAAAGAAAAGAAATAATGAATGCATGCATGCAAAAGAAAAAAAAAGAAAGATCAAAATCACGTAGACTATATATCTTTTATGCATCACTTAATAACATTCAAAATGAAAAATATAAAATGGTTTTAAAAAATAAAATCCATACCTAGATATTAATAAAAAAATACTATGTTAACAAAATAAGGAAAGCAGTTACAAAATACTTATATGTGTAGATAAATAATAAAAGCACTATATGCCTAAAATTGTGGCATACAGCTAAAATGAACTGAGACATTTACAGCTTTGAATACATATAAATATGAGCTAAACATTCAAGAAGCTAGATAAAGAACAAAAAAGTAATTCCTCCTAATCAAGAAGAAACCAATAAAACAGTCTACAAGTACAGCAATCATTGACAACACTTAACTACTGGTTCTTTGAAAAGACTTAAAATGACATTCAAAAATCTTAGATGAAGTTTAGAAACTTTTAGAAACATAATACACAATTAAAAAAAAATCAATAAAAATTGGAATGGCAATCAAAAGCTTCTCTCACCCACCTCAAACCCTCTGATGGTTTTACTAAGTTCTACTTAACTTTCAAAAGCAAATAACATCTACCTTATACAAGTTATTCTAGAAAATTAAAAAAAAAAGAAAGGTATCCAACTCATTTTATAAGGCTAACAGAACTTTGGTATCATAAATGGTTAGGAAACTACATAAAAAGAAAATTATAGATTAACACTTATAAATGCAAAATCCTAAATAAAAATCTATTAATTTAATTTAAATAATTTAATTATGATTAATTATAATTATATAATTAAAATTCCAATGTTTTGGATTAAATATTAATAAAATAGATTAATCGAATCCAATAATACAGGGTGGCCATTAAGTTTAAATTGCACACCAACTTTATGGCCACCCCACACATAAAAGCAAATAGATGCATTATAATCAATCAGGGGTTATAAGAACTTTTTGTTTGTTGAGACCGAGTCTCACTATGTCGCCCTTGGTAGAGTGCCATAGTGGCACAGCTCACAGCAACCTCAAACTCTTGGGCTTAAGCGATTCTCTTGCCTCAGCCTCCCAAGTAGCTGGGACTATAGGTGCCTGCCACTGCGTCTGGCTATTTTTTGTTACAGATGTCATTGTTGTTTACCTAGCCCGGGCCGGGTTAGAACCCACCATCCTTGGTATATGTGGCTGGTGCCGTAACCACTGTACTACGGGAGCCAATCCTCATCACAAAACTTAAAGGTAATTCAGACTCAGAAATTTCATTAATGTTATTCATTGCCTTAAAGAATTTTTAAAATAGAGAACATTTCTACTTAACTAACGCAATGAAATCATTTAAGTTTAACAGATTATGATAAAAACTCTGAATATAAAACTAGAATGGAATTTAACTTGATAAAAAAAATTTAACAATACCAACAGCAAACACCTACTTTTTTTGGATATGGAGTCTCACTCAGTCACCCTGGGTTTAAGAGCCGTGGTGTTATAGCTCACAAGAACCTCAAACTCTTAGGCTCAAGAGATCCTCTTGCCTCAGCCTCCCGAGTAGCTGGAACTATAGGTGTCCACCACAAAGCCTTGCTATTTTTAGAGACAGGGTCTTGCTCTTGCTTAAGGTGGTTTCCAACTCCTGAGCTTAGGCAATAAACCCACCTCAGCCTCCCAGAGTATATGTGAGTCACTGCGCCCGGCCTCAAACATCATACTTAATTGCATAGAAAACTCAATAGGCTGTTAGGATTAATAAAAAAAAAAAAATCCTTGGCGGGGCCTGGGTACTCACACCTGTAATCCTAGCACTCTGGAAGGCCAAGGCGGGAGGATTGCTTGAGCTCAGGAGTTCAGAGAGGAGCAAGAGCGAGACCCTATCTCTACTAAAAATAGAAAAAACTAGCAGGGTGCTGTGGTACACGCCTGTAGTTCTGGCTACTCTGGAGGCTGAGGCAAAAGGATCACTTGAGGCCAAGAGTTTAAGGTTGCTATGAGCTTTGACGCCACAGGAGGCTATCAAGGGCGACAGAGTGAGTCTTTCTCTCTCTCTCTCTCAAAAAAAAAAATTCTTCAAATTTGTTGAAAACAATTTCAACCCAAATATATAATCTATACCAACAAGAACTATAATATATTTAGGAAGTAATATAAGGAAGAATGTACACATTCTCTCCTTTTTTTTTTTTTTGAGACAGAGTCTCATTATGTCGCCTTCGGTAGAGGGCCGTGGCGTCACAACTCACAGCAACCTCAAACTCTTGGGCTTAAGCAATTCTCTTTCCTCAGCCTCCCAAGTAGCTGGGACTACAGGTGCCCACCACAAGGCCTGGCTATTTTTTTGTTGCAGTTGTCATTGCTGTTTAGCTGGCCCAGGCTGGGTTCGAACCCACCAGTCTGGGTATATATGGCCGGCGCCCTACCCACTGAGCTACAGGCGCGGCCCTACACATTCTCTTTTAAAGAATAGCAACAAACCCCCAAAACATTCTCAAATTATTTGATTTTCCATGCTCCTAAAAGTATTTTAATTCTTTTTAAAGAACTGGTATTTAGTTTTGTCAATGATGCTGTTACTTGACAACTATTTTACTGTTTCTTTTTGTATTCATGGATGAGACTAATTAGTATTATAAAGGTATCGATTCACAACAATTACAATGAAAATCCCAACAGAATTTCTAGGAGAACATGCCAAAAAAGATTTTCAAATTTATATGGAGAAATAAAGGTCCATAAATAAGACAGTTTTGAAAAAGGAGAGGTAAGCAATCACCCTCTTTGAAAGAAAAATATGACAATGCCATGGTAAATTTTAAAACAGTGTGGTACAAATACAAACAAATAATCCAATGGAATGGAAGAGAGCTCCCAGAAACAGCCCTGCATATGTGTAAACAAAGGTGGCATTTTATATCAGTGGATGAAAGGATGCATTAAGTAATAGACTAAATTGGGAAAAAACTGGTTCTCTACAAGGAAAAAAATTGTTAGATCCCTACTAGACACCATACAAACTCCAAATGGATCAAAGATCTAAACATGAAAGGTAGACAAAGGTGAGGATAAGGGATATTAATGTCATCTTTAAAAAGCACAAAGTAAGTTGACTGCTATGACATATATTAGATACAATAGCAAGGATATCAATAGGTAGGGGAGGAACGGGAATAGTAATAGTAGATGAAGAAGAAAAAGTAATAAAGCAAAATAAGAACCTTGCTAGTGGCAATGATGACAAAAAGTCACGGACTGAGGAGTCTAAGTAATTTAGTTTACCTAAGGTTAAAAAAAGCTCCTGTAGGTTTCAATCTTCAGAACAGAAGGATATCAAAGGAATATAAAAACAGGTATAAATTATGCCATATACAGAAATTTAAGAGCTTTTTCTAAGCCCTGTTAGTATTTAATAGTAAAAAAATCCGTATCTTTAAAACTATCCACACCTCAACTTTTACATTTTCTGTTTATTTATTCCTTTGTGCTGAATTCTGGAAACACACCTCAGTTCCATTCTTTTACGAAAGAAAAGGTAGCTTTCTTTTTCTTCCTTCTCTAGAAAGGAAACAAGCTAGTGGCCTGTAATTAACATAATTTGGCCTAGTCAACCAGTATCAACAAGCTAAATTTGAGGGAGATTTTCCAATTTAAATACTAAAACAAACTAAACATCTTATATCCTTATATCCAGGCTACTTTAATAATAATTGTAACATTCATTTGCCATTACACTACCTCTGAAATAGGGAGTGACTTGGATTAATTTTAACATGAATGCATCCATATTTGATTTCCTTGTATCATGGGGAGAGGGGAAGCTGAAGGCACATAAACATACCAATTCTTTTATTCGTTTTCTGTGTCTACTGTGTGGATTGTTCAAATGACTGGTAAGATCAAATATTGTTGGTATTGCATTATCTCGAAGAACTGTCCTATAAGGGCTCTGAAAAAGAAAAATATGTTAATTAAGAGATGGTCTTTAAGAAGGCACTGCATTTGCCCTCTAGCAATCTAATACAAATTAAGAAATTGAACTGACAGTAGACATAAGAAATAAAATGTATTTACATTTTGCTTATCTAGTTCTAATTCAGTCTCCTAACTATTTTATCTGTTCTGTCTTCATAAGTCTACCTAATCTATAAAGACACGAGTCTCCTAAATAATCTTCCCTGTTGTATGCTGTACAATAAAGCCTCCTTACCACCTTACTTTACCTCTTGTTTACTTTACTTCTGCTAATATTACAGAAAAGTATCAAGACACAGTGTAAATAATATTGGACTGGGACCCAGAAGATGTAGAAACTAGTGCAAATTCTATCAATGACTTACTAAGAGACCCTGGCTAAATTACTTTCCATTTTTGGACCCCAGTTTCCTCTTCTGAATAAAATTCAGGAACTAACCTAAATTAACATTTCCCAAAATGAAATTATTCATATGCTAAAGTTATATTTGCCGTTTCAGTTATATTGCCATCTATATTTTTACACAATCTATGTACTTCCTTAGTTAACACTGTCTTAATAAAAATTATAATAATGATTTGATGGGCTAGTTATGTGTTAACACGTATTACAAAACTTCCAAACTGCTAGAAGCTGGACACATAGTTAGATGGTAAAAGGCTTCCACAGCCAGCCCTGAGGAAGCTAGGTAGGGACAAGAAGTTTATTACGAGGGAGGGTAAGTAATAAGCCGGTCACTGTGGCTCACACCTGTAATCCTAGCACTCTGGGAGGCTGTCACAGGAGAATTGCTTGAGCTTAGGAGTTCAAGACCAGCTTGGGCAAGAGTGAGACCCTGTCTCTACCAAAAATACAAAAAAAAGTAGGCGATGTGGTGGTGTGCGCCGATAGTCTCAGCTATTTGGGAGGCCAAGGCAGGAGGATTGCTTGAGCCCAAGAGTTTGAGGTTGCTCTGAGCCAGGCTGAGGCCACAGAACTCTACCCCCAGTGATAAAGCAAAATTCTGTCTCCAGAAAAGAAGAAAAAAAAAAAAAAAAGATAGTAACTGCTATTCCACTCCCTCTAGCTAGTGCAAAGAACAGTGCTTTTAATTTCTAATCTTAATTTGAAATGATAAAGATAAAACATACTTTCGCTTAAACAAGCTTTCTGAGTAGTGATTATTTTAAAGTGATAAAGCATGTTCAAAGAATATGCCAAACAAAAATAACCCTTACAATTTTTCAGAGAATGGAGGCTGTGAAGATATGAAGGGAAAATATATATGTAAATGGAACATATTACCTTGGGTTTTATCCACAGAGTGGCTAAATACATTTGGGAAGAATTTCTATTCAGAGTCAATATTTTCTAGTTCAATCCCATGCATCATAGAAAACACAAAGAAAAAACAGATTCCTAATGACACTCAGCTTCCTGTGGTAGGTTACTGATACTGAGTCTTCCAAAGAGTTTGAAGCAGGGACTGATTAGAGACACAATCACTGAAAGGAGCAAAATCTATAATACTCAAAGCTTTCCATCTTTCCCACTGAGCAAACCTCTCAAAATTAAGCAAACATATACACACCTGTGGCTCTGGTGTGTATTCAGAGTGGTCAACTCTGGATATCTTACCCATTATTAAATAAGAAGGAAGGAAAAAAACATACTAACAAATTTTAAAAATTCAAATTAATTTGCAATTTGTAATTAAAGCAAAGATATTCATCAGAAAACAGAATATATAAATAGAAAACATGGGAACATTTTATAAATATTTATTTATAAGTACACATGCCAAAAAGGCAATTCATATGCATGATATCAAGTATCTTAATATCAAGATTTAATCTTTAACTGCTAGATTAAGATTCGGACATATAGTAACAATCTTACTCTTCATCAAAATACCAAAATATTTGGCTTTAGTTGAACTAGTCATGAATGTTTATAAGATCTTAAATGCCAAACTAATGAAGTCAAAACTCTTGATTTTTTTTTTTTTTTTTTGAGACAGAGCCTCACTCTGTTGCCCTGAGTAGAGTGCAGTGGCATCATCATAGCTCACAGCAATGTCAATCTCCTGGGCTCAGTACTCTTGCCTCAGCCTCCCAAGTAGCTGGGACTATAAGCGCTTGCCATGTTGCCTGGCTAGTTTTTCTATTTTCTTTAGTAGAGACAGTCTTGCTCTGTCTTAAGCTGGTCTCAAACACCTAAGCTCAAGCAATTCACCTGCCTCAGCCTCCTCAGAGTGCTAGGATTACAGGTGTGAGCCACTGCACCAGGCCGAAGCCAAAATTCTTAAACATTTGGATATAGATCTCTGATAATCCGGCTTTTAAGAGCAACATTTTCCTCTATATGTATAGAAAGAACATTCTCTCATAATTGGATTAATTTATTCAAGCTTGAAGAATCATTTGGAAATTAAAAAAGCAAACCTACCTCATCTTTCTGTTCTATTCTCTAACCAAGAATATAAGAATGAACTCTATTTTAAATTCCTCATATTAATCTGCATAAAATTGCAGGTTAATTTGCATAAAATGCAAAAATGTATATTGCTTATGTATTTAAAATAACAATTTGGGATATTTTTACTTAATGTCAAGAATGTAAAAGTAGTTTGCCTTTTAAACATACGAAACATCTCATTTTGGTTGATCATTACTACCCTCTTAACAAAGCAAGGCAAAAATATCCCTCATATATTCATCATTAAACTGTTGAACCGGAATTGGCTCACCTCCCAATGACTTCACAAGTATCTGCTTCAATTAATTTTGAGAAATAAAATAACCCAATCATTCTTTAGTTTTCTGATGCCTCTGCAAAATGTATCTGAAAAAAATATCAAAATAAATTGCTGCATAACAATATATAGTGTACCTTCAAATCAAGTTTATATCTACCTCAATAGTTATTTAAACCTCAACAGGAATATATTATTTAACAAACTGTCTTCCTAACGGTTTCTAACGTGCTTCAAGTCTGCTTTATTTCAATCAAATCTGTCCCATTTGTGCCTTTTGTAAATCACAGCAATAGAATCACAGAGGATTAAAAATCTTGGACCTCAGGAATTATCTAATTTCTTCATTAGAAACACGGGCTCAGAAAGGAGAAGTGACTTGGCCAAGCTTATGCAGTTAACAGAGTCTTGACTTGAAATTGCAAAGGACTGATGGAAATGATTTTTCACATTACCTGTATGATTTGTTTCCTGTTGTATCTAGCACATAAAAATTAAGGGTTGGTACTGACAGTACATATAAAAACATGAGAAGACAGACCTCCATTCCTACATGAAGATTTCACTCCTAAAAAAGCGCTAGAGAAACTACTCCAAATAAAAACAATTTTACCTACCTTACATAAATACTATATACTTTCATAATTATCTAAAATTTCTCTGAAGACTAAAAATGACCTCAGGTAACTTGGGGGAATGGGCAATAAGGGGATCAAAAAATTAGGTTTTTAAGAATAAAAGATACTATTCAGTGTCAAACCTATATTTATCTTAAAGTGGAAACACTAATAGATAAATATTTACACTTCCAATCAGAAGAGAGAGAAAGTGAGAGAGGGAGAGAGAGAGAGAAACCAAGCCCTTCTATTACTTACAGTTCTACAGATCATAGAAGTCTCGAAGTGTTTGGCACATAATCGATAATGTTTATTTAGTTGATCAGGTGTTTTATCTTCTAAGTCTGCTCTCCTACAATTCTCCACCCACTTCTGGCATCTATAAATAAAACCAAAATACAATTATGGAATATCAGCTCAACGTTTAAATTCCAGCCTTCAACTGTGAGTCAAATATACATTATGAACAATGGATTCTTGCACCCCTTTCCCCAAAACAATATAATTTGAAGAATTTAATAACAAAATGAGAGTTAGAAGAGACCTTAGAATCATTTAGTACAAATCCTTCAATTACCAAGTTGGAAAGTATCTTTCTTAAGAGTCTCATACAAAATCAACAGCAAAACTAGAACTTCAACCTAAACCTTTCAACTCCCATAACATTCTACCACCAGAGAGGATTCGATCACCAGCAGTATAAGAAAACAACTACACAACCATGTGGCCAACAGCCTAACATTCCCTGCAGGATTACAACTTAAGCAAATCAAACAACATTGTCATTATAAAAAAATAGTAATTAGATGTTGTAGAGTTTCTTAGAAAAGCATGAGGCTGTATGTGTTTGCCTTTCTATAAACATAATCTATCATTTACAATGACATGTACAGACTAGATTGCGAGTACCATGAATACCGGCAATCTAGTACACAGGAAGTGTTGAAGATAGGGAACAAGACAATGTTCTTGCCCTCGTGGTGCTTAAATATCTGCAGGAAAAAAAATTTATAATAATAATAATAATAATGCTTACAAAGCACTTATTATGAGCCAGACATTATTCTAAGTTATTTCAAAAGTGCATACTATTCTATTATCATCTCCCTTATACAGATGAAGAAACCAAGGCACAGAAATATTAGTATTTTGCTAATGCCACAACTAGATCTTTCCTTCATTCTTCAAGTTTAAAAGAATAAAACTCTTTATGCCATGGATAAAGGCTGTCACAAATCTGAAAACACAGTCATTTTATAATTACATCATAGTATATTCACATATTTTAACATTACTGTCTTACCTCCTTCCCTATCACCATACATATACCTTGACACTTAATTCCCTCTACTCACAGCTATCTGGAGGCTGAGGCAGGTGGATTACTTGAGCCCAAGAGTTCAACATTTGCTTGGGCAACATAGCAAGACTACATCTCTTAAAAAATAGTTTGCTGGGCTCAATCAATGGCACATGCCTATAGTCCCTGTTACTGGGAGGCAGAGGTGAGAGTATCACCTGAGCCCAAGAGTTCAAGGCCAGTCTGGGAAACATAGTAAAATATTATCTTTAAAAAATAAATCAATTAATTAATTTAAAAAAATTCCCTCCACTCTTAAAATGTGAAACAACAGTGTTCTTGGCCTACAGAGAACAAGAAATAAAAAACAACAGTGAAACGCTGTTCTCAAATCTAAACCAAAACTGCATCTGATTGTATAGCATTCTGTTCAACCAAGAAGTAGTACTGTACACAGTAATAATGCCTAAGATGCCGATATTTTAATCATATTTTATACCTGTACAATATGATTATAAACATTCATCAAAATCCAAAAATTAAGTATAAAATCATTTCAGTATAAAATAATTTGCCCTTCCATAAAGTACATTACTTACTGTCCATATTACCTCTGAACTAAATTGAAATGTTTTCTGATAGCCATAGCAACTCACACTCAATCAAGAACAGATAAGGCATCAGGCACAGAGCCCAATTCACTACACCTCTATCTTTCCATACCAAATACCTAAGAATAAATTTAGTAAAGATGTACAAGACCTC
This sequence comes from Loris lydekkerianus, assembly GCA_963574355.1. Taxonomy (NCBI): domain Eukaryota; kingdom Metazoa; phylum Chordata; class Mammalia; order Primates; family Lorisidae; genus Loris; species Loris lydekkerianus. Next base: position 14,074 of record CAUYPK010021874.1, read on the forward strand.
TAATAATTTTATTCATTTTTTTTTTTAGACAGACTCTCACTTTGTTGCCCTTGGTAGAGTGCCGTAGTGTCACAGCTCACAGCAACCTCAAACTCTTGGGCTTAAGCAATTCTGTTGCCTCAGCCTCAAGTAGCTGGGACTACAGGTGCCTGCCACAATGCCTGGCTATTTTTAGAGATGAGGTCTCGTTCTGGCTCAAGTGCAATCCACCCGCCTCGGCCTCCCAGTCTAATAATTTTTTTTAAAGGAGACTTAAATAAATATAGAGATAGACAAGCTCACGGATTCGCAGACTGAATTCTAAAGGTATCAATTCTCCCTTGTGATCAATTGATCTATTGATTCAATATAATCACAATCCCAGTAAGTTCAGAAGAGAGAAGAAAGGAAAAAATGACAGATTATTCTAAAACATTTTATACAGAAATTCAAAGGACCAAAAATAGTCAAGAAAAAAAGAAGTTGAAAGACTTACATTAACAGACTATTAAGACTTACTGTGAAGCTTATTAAGATAGGGTAGTATTGGTACAGGATAGAATAAGGAAACAAAATACAGAGCTGTGGATACTTAGAAAAAGGTAGCTTTGAGCAACAGTGAAGATGAATTTTTCTTTTTTCTTTTTTTTTATGAATTTTTCAATAAATAGTGCTGAGCTAGTTACATATCCATATTTTTTAGAAATTGTTTTTTATTTTTATTTTTTATTTGGGGATTCATTGAGGGCACAAGAAACCAGGTTACACTGATTGCATCTGTTAGGTAAAGTCCCTCTTACAATCGTGTCTTGCCCCCCCCCCCAAAGGTGTGGCATACACCAAGGTACATATCCATATTATAATGCAAAAATTTTTTTTGAAACAGAGCCTCACTCTGTTGCCCCAGGCTAGAGTGCCATGGTGTCAGGCTAGCTTACAAACTTCTATGTTCAAGCAATCCTCCTGCCTCAGCCTCCCAAGTCACTGGGACTATAGGCTCCAACCATAGCACCTGGCTAATTTTTCTATTTTTAGTAGAGATAAGATCTCACTCTTGCTCAGCCTGGTCTTGAACTCCTGAGCTGAAGCAATCCTCTTGCCTCAGCTTCCCAGAGCGTTAGGATTACAGGTATGAGCCTCTCGCTAAGCCTGATAAAAATAAATCTTGACCCTTACTTTCATACTATACACAAAAATAAATTCCAAGTGACTGTAGATCTAAATACAAAAAGTAAAACAAAGATTCTAAAAGATAACACAGCAGACTATCTCTATTACCCTGGAGTAGATAAAGATTTCTTAAAGAAGGCAACAGAGAACACAAACTCTAGTGGAAAAAATGAATAAATTAAGCTACTTTAAAGTCAGTAACTCTTCTTCCTTAAAAGAAGCTATTTAAGATAGTGAAATGGCAACCCACAAAATGGGAGAAGCTACCTTCAGTACATAACCCAACAATGGACTCATATCTAAAATACATATGAAGAACTTCCATAAATAAATCAGAAAACCCATTACAAAAATGTGCAAGTGACTTGAATAGGCACTTTATAATAAAAAGGTCATAAAAATCGTTAATACATAGACTTTAAAAATGTTCAATCTCATTTGTCATTGGGAAATACCAATTAAAACCACAGCAAAATATTATATACCCTCAAGACTAACCATAATGGGCTTGAAGCCTGTTGCTCAAGAGGCTAAGGTGCCAGCCACATACACCGGAGCTGGCGGGTTTGAATCCAGCCCGGGCCTGCCAAACAACAACGACAACTACAACCAAAAAAATAGCCGGGCATTGTGGCAGGTGCCTGTAGTCCCAGCTACTTGGGAGGCTGAGGCAAGAGAATCACTTAAACCCAGGAGTTGAAGGTTATTATGAGCTGTGATGCCATGGCACTCTACCCAGAGCAACAGCTTGAGGCTCTGTCTCAAAAATAAATACATAAATAAAAAAAGAATAACTAAAATATAAAAGAGATAATGCCAAATGTTGGGGAAACTTTGCCCATCAACAGTAAAAAGAAGAAATAGTACATTCAATCAATAGAATACTACTTGGCTACGAAATGAACAAACTACCTATGATCTCACAAACTATCCTTAAGCAAGAAGCAGCCAGAAGCACATACTATATGATTCCTTTATATGACATTCAAGAATAGGCAAAATTCATCTGTGATACTCTTTTCGTTCAGAAAAAGTTAACACAGCTGACCTTTCTATCCTTAGAAAGGCCTTTTTGTTAAGGGCCTTGGGCTAGTGTCTGAGAGCGTGGCTCGTAAACAGTTTCCTTTCGGGCGGTGCTCGTAGCTCAGTGGGTAGGGCGCCAGCCACATACACCCAGGCTGGTGGGTTCGAATCCTGTTTTGGTCATCTGTGAAGCAGGGGACTACCTCAACATTTATCGCAATGGTTCCATGAAATAATGCACATAAAAAAGAACAGTGCCTGACACAAAGAATATGCTATGTAGTCGGCATAATTATTACTATTCATAGTATTGTTTGTAGGATTAAATGAGATAAGATGAAAGTTCTTCACACTTTGGATCAGTGACTCCCAAACTTCATAATCTCAGAATTCCTTTACACTCTTAAACTACTGAGGATCGCAAGAGCTTTTGTTTATGTGAATTTTATCAGTACTTATCATTATAGAAATTAAAACAGAATAACTTTAAACATTTATTAATTCATTAAAATATCAACCCATTACATGTTAACATAATTAATATTTTAATAAAAAATATTTCCCAAAACAATCCAGCCTAACAATGATAGGCAGTTAAAGGTTAATGAAAAATAAATATATTTCATGATATGCAGTTAAAGGGTACTAAAATACTCCTTTTCCATATATAACTATGGATGTCCTTTTTTGATACTATACCAAAACTCTACAAGTGATGGTTTCCTAAACATCAGTTGTAATGTGGAATCTGAAACCAGACCAATGAGCGTTTTCATACTCTGTTAAAGTCCACTGGTCTCTCACTTTTTTTTTTTTTTTTTTGGTGTGGTTATTCTCTCTCTCTTTTTTTTATTGTTAAATCATAGCTGTGTACATTAGTGCAATCGCCTGGACCCATTCTAAGATGGTCTCTCACTTTTAATATATCTTTTATCAATGCATGGCTCTGTAAAATTGTAAACTGATCATTTGGAAAATATTAGTTCAATGAATTATACAGACTATCTGTTAATGCATTAATTGTAAAATGTTATTTAAAAATCGCATTTATCAATATCATCAGTGAGTTCATCAGAAGTCTTTCAAGCTCACGGTGGCACATAACAAATTTTCCAAAATTCTAATTTTCTCTTGACTGCTCAAATATCAGTTGTTTTCCTTGAAATGGCAGGCTTATTTATTTCTAAAAAAATGTCTACCAAGCACCCAGATCTGAATAATCATATTTAGAAAATTCTAGAAGGCACAGTACACAACTTATCAAAGAAATGACACCTATTATTTGTTATACACCCCCGACCCCCAAACTCCACTGTCTACTCCTGAAAAAATGAACATGAAAAAGACAAATAACATCAGAATGTTATAAAAACAAGGCCGGGTGTGGTGGTTCGTGCCTGTAATGTTAGCACTCTAGGAGGCTGAGGCAGGCAGACTGCTTGAGGCCCAGAGTTTGAGGTTGCTCTCAGCTACAATGCCATAGCACTCTACTGGGGGCGACAAAGTAAGACTCTGGCTCCCTCCACCCCCCCACCCCCCCCCAAAGAATGTTATTTCACATTATAGAGTCAACTCCCTGAAAGGGTCTAAGGGACTGCTGTGGTCTGAATGTCTTATGTCCCTTCAAAATTCATGTTCTGGAAACTTATTCCTCAGTGCAGTGCTATTGGGAGGTGGGGCACATGGGAAGTGATTAGGACATGAATAGAATTAGTACCTTTAAAAGAGGCCCAATTTATTTGCTACCGCCATCATATGAAGACACAGCAATAAGATGCCATCTATGAAGCGAAGAGCAAGACCTCACCAGATACCAAAATCCACTGACTTGATTTTGGATTTCCCAGTCTCCAGAACTGTGAGAAATAAATTTCTGTTATTTATACCCACTCCTGGCTGGGCGCCTATAGCTCAGTGGTTAGAGTACCAACCCTCTGCACCAGGGGTGGCAGGTTCAAACCTGGCCTGGGCCTGCTTAACAAAAATAAATAAATATAAATAAATAAATAACCCAGTCCAAGGTATTTTGTTACAGCAGCTCAAAGGAACCTTGACAGGAACCCTCATGAGTCCCAGAAAATCACTGTTTTACGTTTTTACAAGGTAGAGTACATCAACTAAATCAACATTAAACTGCCAAAAGAACCTTGGAAGAACTCTTGTTTAAGTTAGTAGTAACTGCCTGCAGAGAAGAGCTTCAACTGCCCAAATCACTTTAAACAGAATACTTCCTCCTAGTTTGGAGATGAGCTCCACTATGAGCTGTCCCCAGGTTCCTGCCAAGCCTGGAAATTAGACACATAACCCTGGGGCAATCAGATTTAGGCAGTGATTTTTTTTTTTTTTTTTTTTTTTTTTGCTTAAACCCTGCCATTGCCCTAAGCTGAGCTGATTATACTATTTCACTTAAAAAATAAAAAAACTGGGCAGCACCTGTGGCTCAGTGAGGAGGGCGCCGCCCCATATATCGAGGGTGGCGGGTTCGAACCCAGCCCTAGCCAAACTGCACCTCCCCCCCAAATAAATTATAAATTAAAAATTAAAAAAATACCTTAATGCTACTTTTTCTAAACCAGTAAGAACTATTATGGTATGTAAATTCCACGCTATGCACTTTATTTAAAAAAAATTTTTTTTGGACACAGAGTCTCATTATGTTGGCCTCGGTAGAGTGCTGTAACGTTACAGCTCACAGCAACCTGAGACTCTTGGGCTTAAGCGATTCTCTTGCCTCAGCTTCCGAAGTAGCTGGGACTACAGGTACCTGCCATAATGCCCGGCTACTTTTTTGTTGCAAGTGTCACTGTTGTTTAGCTGGCCCGGGCTGGGTTCGAACCCACCAGTCTGGGTATATGTGGCTGCTGCCCTACCCACTGAGCTATGTGCGCTGCCCTTTATTTAAAATATTTTAAATAGTCGGCCATGGTGGCTCATGCTGTAATCCTAGTACTCTGGGAAGCCCTGGGAGGCAGAAGCAGGTAGATTACTTGAGCTCAGAAATTCAAGACCAGCCTGAGCAAGTTCAAGAGCCCATCTCTACTATAAACAGAAAAACTAGCTGGGTGTAGTGGTGTATGCCTGGAGTTCTAGCTACTCAGGAGGTTGAGGCAAGAGGATTGCTCAAGATGAAGAGGTTGAGGTTGCTGTGAGTTATGATGCTACAGTACTCTACCCAAGGCAAAAGAATGAGACTCTGTCTCAAAAAACAAAACAAAAAAGATGCTCCTCTTCTCTATGCTCATGGAACCCAACAGCTGGCTATTTCTCATTCTCCTGAGCTAGTTCCTTCTCATCTCTGTGAACCAGACACAGTGGGAAGGCCTCAGGCCTACTCTCTGTTTATCTTTGCTCACTCCTTAAGTAACCTTACCCAGTAGAATGGTCTTAAATAAGTTCTATAAACTGCCTGTATTTACAATTGTCAGTCTGGAAGTCTTCAAATTGCAGACTTGTATACACTACTATCTATTCATAAAGGTGAAACTCACATAACATAAAACTAACCATTTTTAAAGTAAAAAATTGAGCAGTAATTAGTATATTCACAATGTTGTGCAATCACTACCATTACCTTAGTTCCAAAACATTTTCATCACTTCAAACGGAAACCCTATACCCATTAATCATTGGTCCCCATTCTCCATTTCCCCCAGCCTCAGGCAACTACCAACATGTTTCTGTCTCTATGGATTTACTTATTCTGGATATGTCACACAAATGGAATCATACAATATATGATCTCTTATACCTGGCTTCTTTCACTTACCATGTTTTTGAGATTAACCCATGTTGTAGTATGTATTGGCATTCCATTCCTTTTTATGTCTGAATAATATTCCACTGTACTGATATACATTTTGTTTGTTCAAGCACTGACAGACACTGGTTGTTTCCATCTTTTGACTACTGTGAACAGTGCTACCATGAACATATGTGTACATTTGGGTTTTGGGGGCACCCATCTGCAATTCTTTTAGATATATATCTAGGAATGAAACTGCTGAGTCATATGTCCATTTGCCACTCACTGTGGTTTTGAACTTCCTCAACGATTAGTGATGCTAAGCATCTTTTCATATGTTTGTCTTGTATCTCTTCTTTGGAGAAATATATACTCCAAGTTCTTTGCCCATTTTTTAATTTAGTTGCCTTTCTGTTGTTTAATTGTAAAAATTCAACATATATATCTTCTTTATATCTCCTTTATATATCCTAGATACTACACACAAAGCAATTGTATATTTGCAAACACTTTCTTCCATTCTTCTCACTTTCTTGGCAACGTACTTTGATACACAAATGTTTACTTTTAATGAGGTTCAATTTATCTATTTTTCTTTTTATTGCATGTGTTTTTGGTTTCATATCTAAGAATGTGCTGCCAAATCTGAGGTCATAAAGGTTTGTCCCTATGTTTTCTTCTAAAAGTTTAATGGTTTTAGCTCTCATATTTAGACGATTGATCTAAATAAGCATAAGCCATCTAAAGTGTCCATTTTTGTATAAAGTATGAAAAAAGAAAAAAAAATATTTTTTGAGTCTTACTCTGTTACCCACGTTAGAGTGCCATGGTGTCAGCCTATCTCACATGAACCTCAAATTCCTGGGTTAAAGAGATCCTCCTGTCTCAGCCTCCCTACAGGCACCTGCCACCACCATGCAGGGCTAATTTTTCAGGTCTCGAACTCCTAAGCTCAAGCAATCCTCCCAGCTTGGCCTCCCAGGGTAATAGGTTACAGGCATGAGCCACCACAATCAGCCCAAGACATCTATTCTTGGCATGTATTAGACTTATCCAACTTCACATGACTCAAATCAACTTTTAATATTCCTCTGTAAACCTGCTTTTTCCCAGTCCTCCCTAACCCAGTAAATGCTCAGCTTAAAAATCTTAGAGTCATCCTTGACTCCTCTTTTGCTCCTACAATTTACATCCAAATAATTAGCAAATCCTGTTGGCTTCACCTTAAAATTATACCTCAAGTGCAACAATTTACCACCTCCTCCCCTTCTAATCTAATTACTGCATAGTCTTTAACTGGTCTTTCTGCTTTCACCTTTGCTTCCTTACAATCTATTTAATAAGCAGCCAATGATGCTGTTAAATTTAAGTCACTCTGCTCTAAACCCTTCAATGATTTCCTATTTCACTCAGAATAAATGCCATAATGCTTTCCATGCCTTATAATTTCCTACACAATTTGCTCCTACCATACCTACACCTTTCTGGTCTCATCTTTTTCCTCTCCTTTCCCTAAACCAATTCTGGCAGTCTCTGGCTGCTCTGCCTTTGCATTTATCATTTCCCGAATGCTCTTCCCCGAGATAGCTTTATGGCTGACTCCCTCACCTACTCTGGTCTTTGCTCAAATTCATCTTTATGGTGAAACCTTCTCTGATCACTCTATTTAAAATAGCATATTGTGCCTCTCCTGCTACTAATTCCCCAACCCTGTAACATTTGCTTTATTTTTTTCCATAATATTTATCAGCATGACACACTACGTATACATTTCACTTGTCTATTTCCTCCCACTAGACTATAATCACTAAAGCCAAGGACTGTGATCTGTTTGTTCATATGTAGCCCTCGCTGTGGAGAACAATGCCACGCACACAGTAGGCCTTCAAAAAATTTGTTGAATAAATAAGTTGCATACTACTTTATACTTGGCTGTTGCTCTATCTGTCCTAATGGTCTGTGAGCTGTCCGCAGGCAGCGACACTGTCTCACTTAACCTATGAATTCTCAGCACCTAACATTAGTGCTCAGCACATAGTAGGCCTTGATTTTAAAAGAATGAACCAATGAGAGAATAGCCTTGATTTTAAAAGAATGAACCAATAGCCTCCACCTTTCAAACACAGTCTCTACGCTAGCACTCCCTAAATATAAATTAGATCATCTCGATTACCTCAAGATGTTTCAATATCAATTCCCACGCACTCATACATATCATCTGCTACTCCCCCCCACCCACAATGACCAAAAGAGATAATGAATAAAGGTCAGAACCAGAAACTGAGCCCTGAACCGTGCAATGACAAGACCGAAGGAGAGTAGATGTGACGTGAGATCAAAGGTGGCCGGTCTCCAGTGACCACAACCATAGAGACCTACTCTCTCTTTTGACAGCTAAAGACACTAAAGCCCAACGAGGAAAACGAATCGCCAGAGATCACAGAGCAAGTCAGTCATGGCAAGAACCCACCTTATCCCGCTTCCGCGCGCCACCCTAGCAGCTTCGTATTTCGGGTGGTGCCCTCCGCGCCGAACCCCCGCTGGCGCACGTGCTTCCAGGGCTCCGGACGCCCGCCCGCTCCCCGGCTCGCGGCCCGGTCCCACCTGCGCCCGAGGCTGGGGTCTACCACAGTGCTCTGTACCCCGTAAGCCTCTCTCAGCGCCGGAGCCCGCCCGGGGCCGCAGGTTGCCAGCGCTCCCCGCGGAGCTGGGCCCGGGATGCCAGCGCGGCGCCCGCCGCTTACCTGGCCGGATCCCGCGGGAACCTGAAGAAGGCCAGGTCGGACTGCGTGCTCTTCCGCGTGCAGTTGGGGGCAGCGCAGAAGTTCGGCATCGTCGCCCGCCCGCCGGCCGGCTCAGCCCTCCCCTCCCCGCCTCCTCAGGGCAGTCCGCCCGCCCGTCGGGGCCGGGGAGGGGAGCCAGGCCGGCCAGCCGGCTCGGCAAGGACAGTGCGCGGGGGAGGGGAGGGCGGGCAAGAAGCCGCGAGGGGCAGGAAGGGTGCCGCGGTCCGAGGCCGGGCTGAGGACGCAGCTCCACAGTGCTGTGAGCGGCCGGGAGGATTTACCGCCGCCGCCGCCGCTGGTGTACCTCCCGCCCGCCCGGGACGCTGCCGCCTCCTTCCCACAATGCACCCCGGCGCCTGGGGGTGCCCTCTCTTCCCTCAGCCTTCCTCCCCCGCCCCTTTTTTCCGCCGACCTCTCTGCTGGCGGGCACGCGCAAAGAAGCGCGCCTGCTGGGGTGTGGTGAGGCAGGGGGCGGGCCTGACGCAGACTCACTCAGTGCTACTGCGCAAAGCCGGACTGGCGGAGAGAGGGAATTGCGCATGCGGGCCAATTCCTGGACTCTAGAGCAGGCGGGTCCTAAGCTGCACTGGTAGGTTTGGCGTGCATCACCGATGCCATCTCTTCTAACTTGCTTAAGTTGCCACCACTCGGGCCTTTATTGCAGACACCGTCGTAGACTCTTGAGGGGCAGGGAATCGAGATGACCTTAGTGACTGATTTGCAAACTCCGGGCAGATCTGCGTGCGCTAGTTGAACATAGACGTGGGTTGTAGATTTACTTTTTTCCCTTCTTTGCAGCTACTCTATGGCGATGTTAGCTTCCCAGAACGGGTCTGCTCAGGCTCAACTGGAAGCTAAGGGGTAAAAACTCAAGAGAAGCAATTACTCTTTGCTGGTGAGGCTTCTAGAAGAGCAAGAATAGCGACATGATTATGGAGAAATGTATTATGCCGACAGCCCTATAGAGATTGGTCCCTCTGGCCTTCCCTCTCACAGCTGTGGCCGGTGAACCTTGTGTTCAATGCCAAAATGAGTGACCGCTATTTAGAACAAAGGATTAGTATCAAATTTTGTGTGAAATTGAACAAGTCTGCAAGTGAGACCCACCATCTTTTAAAAGAAGCTTATGGGTATGAAGTCATGTCGAGGGCCAGGGTTTTTGACTGGCACAAAAGATTTAAAGAAGGGCGGGAAGATGTTCGAGATGATGCGCGAAGTGGTCGTCCAGTCACCCACCGAACAGATGAAAATATTCGGAAAGTCAAGGACTTGGTTTGTTCAAACAGGCAGTTAACAGTGAGGATGATGGCTGAAGAATTAAACTTAGATAAAGAAACTGTAAGACTCATTCTCAAAGAAAACTTGAACATGAGGAAAATTTCTGCAAAAGTTATATCGGGTATTTTGAAGGATGAGCCTAGTCCTGGAAAACGTGACTTTCAGTCTGATCTTTCAAAGGAAACTGGGAAAAACAGTTCCTGTGTGAGGAAAAATGTAACAAGTTCTGAGGCATGGAGTCATCAAGGTGAAACTGGTGGGGAAATGCCTCTGTCTGTATCTCATCCCAGAATCCACTGCCCTGCCAGTCGGCTTCTTCATGCTTCATCTTCAACAAGCTTTCCCACCAGGGTAGCTCAGGATTGGTTCATACCGTGGTGAGAGGAACTGAAGTAGCTGAACAGGAACTAGGAAGCTACCTCACTTCTAGGCACCTTCTTTGGCTGCCCGCATATTTTATTTATTTATTTATTTATTTTTTTGTCTGAGACACAGTCTTACTTTGTCGCCCTCAGTAGAGTGCTGTAATGTTCATATTTCATGCAACCTCAAACTGTTGGGCTCAAGCAATCCTCTTGCCTCAGCCTCCAAAGTAGCTGGGACTACAGGTGCCTGCCACTAGGCCTGGCTCGTTTTTTTAGAGACTGGATCTCACCCAGGCTGGTCTTGAACTCTGAGCTCAGGCAATCCACCTGCCTTGTCCTCCCAAGAGTGCCAGGAGTGCAGGCATGACCCCTCTCACCTATTTTCAATTTTACCACTTCTCCCTAGGTGTCATGGTCCTTTTTATTACTCTTTGCTGGACTATTAGACCATCTTCCTTGTGGTACTCCTTAACTATGAAGAACTTTTGGTTGTTGATTTCTGGTACTTGCTTGTTCTTGATTTATTTTGTTTAACAAGTTTGGATTCTTTCACTTCCAAGATCTTAGTTTGCTGTGGCTGTCCTGTTTTTGTTCTCAACATTCTACCAGTGAGAAGTAGGAACAGGATCTTCTGGAGCCGGCATTTCTGTGCCCAGAGAGGTATGCCCTTCTTGGAGGACCCCAAAAGAAGATATACAGTTTCAGCCTGCTTCGTAGTTAGGGCCTGAAGTATGGTACAGAATACAGTGGCATGCAGGCATATTGAGCTATACTGGGCCTAAAGGCTGCTCTGGCCCAGATAACTCAGTGGGAGCCCCTCAGAACTGAGGGGTTGGCCACCAGTACTGGTCTTCTCACAGATCTACTCTCACAGAAAGGCTGATTTGTTTCATTTTAGTCCTGTACTTTGGACCTCCACCCTTTTTAGTATCCCCTCTGCTGGAAGAGGAGGATCTGGTTCTAGAAACTATAAACCAGGGAATCTAGGCCTAGACTATAATATGTGAGGAGGAAGACCAGGTGAGTCTGTAGACTCTGAATTAAGAGAGTATGCTATCTACGTACTAATTCCCACACGGCAGCCTGTTTTTAATAACTAATGCAAATGATGTCGATATGTTTTGAGAACCTGCTATTTTTTGAACACTTCTGGGCATTGACAATGTGAATTTGTGGGGCTTATTGGTCTTTCTTTCTTCCCTTCTTCCTCTCCCCGGCCCCAGGTCAGGATCTCTCTGTCTCCTAGGCTAGAGTGTAGTGGCATCATCATAGCTCACAGCACCTCAAGCTCTTGGGCTCAATGGATTCTCTTGCCTCAACCTCCCCTAGTAGCTTGGGATTAAAGGTATGCACTGTCATGCCAGGGTAATTTTTCTATTTTTTGTATAGATGGAGTCTCTGTTCAACAGGCAGCTCTTGAACTCTTGGCTTCATGTGATATTCCCACCTTCGCCTCCCAAAGTGTTAGGATTACAGGTGTGAGCCACTGTATCTGATAGACAATGTGATATTATGAAACAGAGATCACCACAGGCTAATGGGCTTCATAGATGAGATGGTTCTTGGATGTGTAAGGAAAGGTGAGAAAAGGGACTATGAAATTAGAGAAAGTTTCCCAAGTAGATGGAACAGCATGAGGCTTTGAACCTGCATCAGTAGAAAATGATGACACTCTTAGCTAAAATAGCAAAGTCTAAAGGGGAAAACAATGGTCTTGCAAAAGTTGAAAAATTTTGGATAATTTGCTTCCTCTCCTCTGCCTCTAACTCTATACCAGTAGTTTGTAAATTGCTTCTCCTGCATCTGTGAATACGTTTATATAATAATGACCAGTTTATCTGATTATCTAATTTTCTAGTTGGATCCCCAAAAGCAGTTTCTACAAGTTCAAACTCTGTCCCTTCTGTTCCTGCCTCTCTACCAGGATTTATAAAAAGGGACTTTTCCCAAGTGGGTTACAAGTAATAACCACATAGACTAGAAACATCTCAGAATACCTGGCAAGAATGTAAGGGACCAGGAGTTTCTAACAGCATTTCACAGAATTGACCAATCTTTATTTGTTTATCTAGTAAGGAAGTAAATAATATTGGTTGATGGTAGAGGCCTAACACTTTTTTTTTTTTTTTTTGGACTGTCAGAGCCTTTTATTTTAGTTTCTTTTCTTTCTTTTTTTTTTTTTTTTTTGAGACAGAGCCTTAAGCTGTCGCCTGGGTAGAGTGCTGTGGTATCACAGCTCACAGCAACCTCCAACTCCTGGGCTCAAGTGATTCTCCTGCCTCCGCCTCCCCAGTAGCTGGGACTACAGGCGCCCACCACAGCACCTGGCTATTTTTTGGTTGCAGCCATCATTGTTATTTGGTGGGCCGGGGCTGGATTTGAACCCGCCAGAGGTCTAAACTTACTATTCAACATAGTTACCTTTAGTTTTGTTCTTTCACTGTCTCTACCCTCACCCCCATTGAAAAATTGCAAGTTTGCACCATTAACATCTGTCATTTTGGGGCACCTTGAAAGCTACACCTTGTTCCACCAAGAAGAGATACTGTATAAGAAAACTCTCAAACCAAACAATAGCATACAGACTTCATCCACCTATTTAGCAATTTCTAGACATTCCATTTTAGGACTGTGAAGTCTTCCCAGATCAGACCAGGCTCTGGGTTGTCCACAGCATTTGCCAGTAGGGATTCATGTACTTCAGGATCAAAGCCTCCACCACTAGCTGTTATAACTTTGTTGCTCACTCTGATGTTAATCCTTTTTCAGGGCCAGTAGTAATTGTTGGACACTTGCATGTTCCTGGGCCAGACCAGGATCTCACAGTAATATCTACAAGCATTGTCTTTAACCTATTATGACAGAGGTCCTGAGAGAATTTATTTCTGGATTTTATTCCAGTCCCATGAGCAAAGCTGGAGTGATCCTGCCAGTATGATGCTGGACTAAGACCCATGCTTCAGTCTAGGGTACCAGAAGCTGTGTTGGCCCAGACAGGATTTGGACGCAGGTCTACCAGAAGCAAGTAATCAAGAGTGAGGATTCAAATTGTTCCAAGTGGCTACAAGGAATAGGACTTACTTAATTGCCTTCAGGGGTCCTCAAACTGTGGCCCGCAGGCCACATGAGGTGGTGTGATTATATTTGTTCTTGTTTTGTTTTTTTTTACTTCAAAATAAGATATGTGCAATGTGCTTAGGAATTTGTTCATAGTTCTGTTTTGTTTTTTAACTAGTCTGGCCCTCCAACAGTCTGAGGGACAGTGCATTGGCTCCCTGTTTAAAAAGTTTGAGGACCTCTGCCATGTGTTGAGTAGTAGTCATATTGACTACTACCTGAACCCATTGCCCATTTGCAAAGCTTCCCAGAAAATAGTTATTATAGGATGCCTCAGATTTTTGGAAAGTGAAATTATTGCCCTGATACTTATCCAGAGCATAGCTGCTCAGGATCACTAAACCCAAGGGTAGAGTATGGTTTGGGGTTTTGTTTGTTTGTTTGTTTTGGGGGTTTTTTTTGTTTGCTTGTTTTTTGGCCGGGGCCAGGATTGAACCCGCCACCTCTGGTATATGGGGCCAGTGCCCTCTTCCTTTGAGGCACAGGTGCCACCCAGGAGAATTCTTATATAAGAATTATTTAAGACACCCACCAAATTCATTCTATTGATTATCCCAGTTTTGTCCTGGCCTTCGCCTTGCTGCTCAGACTTTTGAGCTCCTGGTCCTAGAGTCTCACAGATCAGCCAGGAATCACACCCCAGGCTCTTGTCATTGGCTCTTCTCAGACACCTCAATTTTTTCTCCACCAGTTTGCTCTTGCTCCTTTATTTCCCTGGTGGTGTGTTTTCTGGTTCTGGAACACACCTTTAATAACTATTTTTGGCAACTTTGGTGTGCTGTTCTTTAAATTACCCTTTGGGTCATGGTTTTCCATTCAACTTGCAATTCTTCTCTGATTTTTGGGTCCCTTTTCTAGCCCCCTACTCCCCCCCCCCACTTTAGCTATTTAATAAAGAAATTATCTGCTCTAGCCCTGGCCCCAGGTTACCTTCCCATCCCATAGAGTAGGGTGGGAAAATGAGGAGGAATGATGTATTCTTGTTTTTGTGTTTTATAAGGGACATGGAGGAGGAGTACACTTAGCCACTATCATTTGCACTCCTCAGAGGCAACCAGTGTTAACCAGTTTTTCAAGCAAGCAGTTGATTACCTCTGGTACCTTAGAGTCATGAAACTTTTTTCAGAGCTGTAACATCCAACTCCCATTCTCCTAGCAACTATGTTTTCCCTGATGTGAGAAACTACCTAACCACAGGAGATCAATACTGGCTCTCTGTGGAATGGCAGGAGGAGAGCTGGCCATCTGGAAACCTTGACTGTAATTCTCATGCTTAATACAATCAGTCAGTGAATCGCCAGCTTTCAAATTGACCTTCTTCCCTACCCCAACCCCATTCTGGTTCAAGATCAACACAGAATGTTAGTTATATGCCACAGCAGAAAGTCCAGGAGGAATAGACACTTTCCAGGGTAGTCATCCTATCACTGATTTTTACTTATTTATATATTTATTTTACAGCCAAGGTCTTGCTGCTGTCAAGGCTGGAATGCGGTGGGCCAAGCATAGCTCACTGCAGCCCTGAACTCCTCAGCCTATATAGCCCTCCCACCTCAGCTTCCTGACTAGCTGGGACTACAGGTGTCTGCCATCATGCTGGGGTATTGTTGATTTTATCTAATTCTCCCCTCTATTACCCCACTCCATCTTGTTCCATCTGCCCCACTAGTAATGATCAAAAAGAGAAGGAGTAGGGCCAGGCACAGTGGCTCACGCCTGTAATCCTGGCACTCTGGGAGGCCAAGGTGGGTGGATAGCTTGATCTCACAAGTTTGAGACCAGCCTGAGCAAAAGCAAGACCCCATCTTTACTAAAAATAGAGAAACTGAGGCAAGAGGATTCCTTGAACCCAAGAGTTGGAGGTTGCCGTGAGCTATGATGCCACAGCACTCTACCCAGGGTGACAGCTTGAGACTCTGTCTCAAAAAAAAAAAGAGAAAGAGTAAAATGTTCACCAAACCTTTGATTTAGAAAAACATGTGGGTGGTTCTGTAGTCTTCTGAATTCTGCCCTGGACTCTGAGTCATTGAAAGGTTCCCATTATTTGGTGAGAATATTAAGTCAGGGCCTACTTTCCAGAACTTTCCTTTTAGATCCATTTCTTAGTGAAAGTCAAGACTTGCATGGAAATGCTTGGATAAATCTAGATGCCAAGTGACTTCAGGAGACCTAGTAAAGGACTACATCACATATACTGCTTAGCTTGCCTGCTATTTTCAGACATCATCACCATCAAGTTTTACTAGGATCCTTGGGATCAGGTCTCACTTAGGTTCTGTGTGGCTCAGTAAGTGGCAGCCTTGCTTTTGCTGCTAAATTGTGTGCGACCCTGCATTCTTCAAGTGCTTCAGTTGGATTAGTCCTAGATTTTACCTGGTATTTACATCCTATCTGGGACACCCCTCACATATTTATGTTCTGTAGTGTTTACCTTATCAGATCTTTGCAAATTTGGTCTCAGTTATATACCTTCTCCCAGTATTAATATCCAGAAACAAAAAAAATCTTACAGTGGGGAGCTTCAGTACCTCCAACGACCCACTTGGATGTAATCCAGGGATCAGCAGACTACTGTAAAATCTTAGGCTTTGTGGGCCATATGGTCTGTTTTGCAGCTACTCAACATTTTAGTGCAAAAACAGACATAGCTAATAGCTAATCTGGGAACAGGTGAACATGGTTGTGTCCTAATAAAACTTTATAAATGGCTACTGGAATTTGAACTTTATATCATTTTTACAAATGTTATTTTGATTTTTTTAACCATAAAGAAATTTTTAGCTTACAGGCCATAGAAAAATAGGTGGTGGGACAGATTTTGCCCATGGGCCATAGATTGGCAATCCCTGGTCATATATAAAGTATATAAAGTATATATACAAAATATATATATGTTATATATATATATATATATATATATATATATAAATAAATGACAGGTGATCAATTGCTTTCCATCAATAATATTGTTAACACCACATTGATTGGGCAGTGTCTGATAATTTACTATATAGAAATTGGCGCCTGTGGTTTAGTGAGTAGGGCGCCGGCCCCATATACTGAGGGTGGCGGGTTCAAACCTGGCCCCGACCAAACTGCAACAAAAAAATGACTGCAGCAGGCATGCGGGCACCTGTAGTCCCAGCTACTTGGGAGGTTGAGGCAAGAGAATCACTTAAGGCCAAGTGCTGGAGGTTGCTGTGAGCTGTAACAGCACGGCACTCTATCGAGGGCAATAAAGTGAGACTCTGTCTCTAAAAAAAAAAAAAAGAAAGAAATTATGAAATATTGGAGAGAATCTTTGTTGGACCAGAAGAGTGAACTAGAGCTGAATAATTGATTATTTTCCCTTGATATATTCTGGTTCACAAAATGAATTTTGTGGTATTGTTTTACTAAAAATGATATATAAGCTACCACCTATATTATTCCTATGTGGTACCTCAAAAGCAATTTTGGCAATACTGAAAATGATGCCAAGTTACAACCAGCAATAATAGAATGAACTGAGGATAATTCTAAAGCTGTCTTGACCATGGACAGCATTTGAGTAAGTTTATGATATCACCTATTAAAGGGTATACTTAGGGAGATGACAAAACTCACTGCAATATATTTTTTTGCAGGCTTGCGACTGATGCCGGGGTACTTTACAAGAATATATATATTTTTCCCCTTAGAGTTTTAATGTGTCACCTTATTTAAGCTGATTTTCCAGAGTTGTAGTAGAATCTCAAGATTGATCAGACCTTTGTATCTGATCTAGCCAGTCAGTGTTTCCCATGAATCCAGGAGTGACTGACCCCTACAGCTGCTGAAAGATTACATCTGAAAGAAGATTCTATGTTAATTCACTGAAAAAAATTATTTTATTTGGTGGCTGTATATGCCAGGCACTGTCCTGTGTGCTGGGATACAGAATTGGGCAAAATACAAAGAGGCCTTGGATTTGATGGTCTGAAATCGAATTACAGTATATTACTCTTCACTCTTGCAAAAATTCTGTTCCATGTGCTTACACTAACTCATTGTTAACTGCATACCTAGTAATAGGTATGACCTTTGCTACATACCTTTTTGCTATGGTCTTCAATACCTCTCCAAATATATTAATAATTTGAAGACTGTATATGTCACTTAAATTTTATTATCCTTTAGACAGATCTATATTGGTAGAAAAACACACTGGCAGTGTTGAAAGGATAAATTGGCAACAGCTTTCTGAAAAGCAATTTGGCAGTATCTGTCAGGAGCTTTAAAAATGTTTATATCCTCTGATCCTTTAATTCTACTTCTGGGAGTCTATCCTAAAGAAATAGTCTAAAATGTGGGCAAAATTAATGTTTAGTAATCTTGAACTCCAACCAGTAGAAAATTGGTTAAATAAATTACAGTATGACTATGCATTAGACTATTGTACAGTCATTATAATTAATGTTTCTGAAGAGTATTTAATAGCATGGCAAAATACTTATAATATTAAGTGAAAAGAGTGATAGATAAACAAAATTGTATATATAAATCCCATAATGTTTTTTAAATGATTGGAAATGGTCTGCTAACTTTAGGTGGTTAGATTGTGGGTATTTAAAAAGTTTTCCTAGTTTTGATGCTTTTAAAAAATATTTCACCAAATATTATTACTTTTGTTGTCAGTAAAAAACAGGACCCCCCCAAAAAAATGGCAGTGGAGAGATTGAGGCCAAATCACAACTTTGGTCCATGAACAATTAACTGGTTGGGTCAATATGGAGGATGTATGATCCTGTGTTGGCTGTGAGAGTGAGACAGAAGGGAAGGGACCTGTCTCAGAGAAGGGGTTGTGACCCGAAACCCTACGAAAACCCAAAGTGGTTAGAGAAGACACTGGAAGTGGTATGGCTTTGTTATGTAGTTCTAGGTAGGTAAAAGAGTATTGAGGAATCAAGTATATTCTGACAAATGGGAAAACAAATACTCTCCTGAGTAAAATTAACCCCTTTGGATTTCACTGTCACATTCTCACACAAAATAAATTCTTGAGACAGATATTTTTATTGCTGATTCTCTGAAGAATTCTTGAGACTTCTATGTAATTTCTTTAGTATAGGAATGGCTTTTAATGTAGCAACTCTTACCTCCTCCCATACTGCCACACTCAAGTGACACTGCTATATGCTGGAATATTTGGTATTCTACATTGAGAATACTACACACATATCTTAATGTTATAACTTACCAAACGCTTATGGTTTGCAAATGTCGTTTTGTTGACATCCAGAATTGCTGCACTTTTTATTTATGTCTAAAGAGTAATCACATGGGATTTCAAAGTGAAAACTTATGTAGCTAATGCCCTATCCATAGATGAAATTGTTATGTTGGGAAAGTGTGTACTTAATTATTACTTTAGTAAAATGATTATCATTAAAATATTATATACAGTTCCTCAATGAAATTTTAAACCTTCAAATGAGTGCACAAAGTAAATACATTTTTATAAGCATATAGATCATATAATTGTCAAGCTGGAAGAATTCTTTATCTATACAAAAGATAGAAGAGTTAGGTAAGGTTTTGGTTCTGGCTTCTTAACTAGCTATGTGACTTTGAGCAGTTCATTTGTATCCTCTGAGGTCTTCTTTTATTCGTCTTTAAAGGAAAATACTGTATATACTTGAGTATAAGCCGAGTTTTTTCGGCACAAAATTTGTGCTGAAAAACCCGAACTCGGCACAAATTTTGTGCCGGAAAAACTCAGCTTATACTTGAGTATATACGGTAATACCATCTATCTGGTGAAGTTCATTTTGTTCATTCAGCAAATATTTATTGGGTGCTTATCTGTACCTAACATATAAGCATATGTGTCTGTGTTCCAGACACAGGATATACCAATAAGCAGGATAAAGAAGAGTTTCTCCTCATGAACACACATTTAAGTGAGGGAAATAAAAATAAGATAAATGAGTAAAAATACAATGTGTTAGATATTGATGATTAGATGTGAGACTTACATTAAATAATGTATATCAGGTACAGAGCATAGGACCTGGCATGTAGTAAGTACTCAATAAATAGTCATTTCCTTTGCTTTTTTAGTCTTTCTAAAAGCTCCTGATTCTTTTCTTTTCTTTTTTTTTTGAGACAGAGTCTTACTTTGTTGCCCTCAGTAGAGTGCTATGGCGTCATAACTCACAGCAACCTTAAATGCTTGGGCTCAAGTGATTCCCTTGCCTCAGCCTCCTTAGCTGGGACTACTGGTGCCCTCCACAACACCTGGCTATTTTTATAGATGAGGTCTTGCTCTGTCTCAGACTGGTCTCAAACCTGTGAGCTTAGGCAATGCATCCTCCGCCTCCTAAGTGCTGGTATTATAGGCCTGAGCCACCGCCTGGTCCTAGCTCCTGAATTTTTTTACAAAATGATAATAATCAGCAAAAAGCCTGACACATTTTATTGCCTGCTATCTCTTGCCAGTTAATAAGGCCAAAACCTGTTTTTGCTTAAGAAGACAAAAGAATTCTTATAGTTGAATTTTGTACTTCCTGAATGGCAGAATAATCAAGATGGTGCCAAAACACTGTTGATAAATGGCCGTTTTTAGAGTCCAGTTGGCAGGTGTCCTTGCCTGGAGCTGGATGGCAGATGTTAGGTCCACAAAGACAAATGCATAGTGTCATTGCTGTCTAAGCAAAACAGAGTAGAAGACTGAAATGGCTGTTTCTCTTTAAGAAAGGATGTATGCCCTATGTCCTGTGCCAAATACTAGAGTACTGAGCAAATTTGCAGTATTAGAAGAAAACTAGCCACTGCATTATTTATGAGGGACCAGGGATTTAACAAAAAGCCAGGAAAAGGAGGAATGTTTGTGGTTTATTTTTGCCCATTGTAGAAAATTTGCAAAGTTAAAAAATGTAAAGAAGCAGCTGAAAGTTTACCTCTAGGGTTTGGATCTTTAAACAGACCCATTGCCTTGTCTTCCTCCTTCAAAAACATCCACTGATGCTTTTGAAAAAAAGGTAATGTTTTAAAAAACAAACAAACAAACAGTGAACAGTCATTTACTGAATTCCTTTTTGGGGCCTGGACCTATGCTAGCCACTGAGGGTACATCCCTTACCTCTAGACCAGCAGTTCTCAATCTGTGGGTAGCGACCCCTTTGGACTGTGTTAAAGGTTTGCAGTGTTAGGAAGGTTGAGAACCACTGCTCTAAATAGTACCCAGATTTGTAGGATATAGGAAGGGCCAGAGGTGGAGAGAAACACCAAGAATGGGTTCCTACCTTAGACTGTCAGTTTTTCTTAGAGGACAGCTCTAAGGAACAAGCTCTTAGTAAAGAATTTGGAACAAAAAGTTGCAATCATCACACTTAGAATGTGAAAGTGAGGAAGCAAAACACACACAGTGATGGTAACGGAAGCTTCTCTTAGATAAAAGGGCCCTGGTCTACGAGGATTCAATGTGGAATGTTACCTCTCAGAAGAAACTGGACGTTAGGGGTCCTCAAACTTTTTAAACAGGGGGCCAATTCACTGTCCCTTAGACTGTTGGAGGGCCGGACTATAGTTAAAAAACAAAACAAAACTATGAACAAATTCTTATGCACACTGCACATATCTTATTTTGAAGTAAAAAAACAAAACAGGAACAAATACAATCACACCGCCTCATGTGGCCTGTGGGCCACAGTTTGAGGACCCCTGCATGGGCCAGTACCCCTTGTACCTTAAATTAGGTATATGGGGCTGGCACCCTACCCACTGAGCTACAGGTGCCACCCTATGTACCTTAAATTAGGAACCTAATAAGTGAAAATTCAGAATTACAGCCCATATTAAATAAAAAAAATTGGCCTACGAGGTTAAGTGACTTTTCTTGAATCACACATCTAGTTGGTGGCAGAGCCAGAATAATAATGAAGGACCTTGAACCTCACTCAATCTGGTGAATTATTTCTATTACTCTGTTGGTAATAATTTATA
>CAUYPK010021877.1:0-46703 GCA_963574355.1 Loris lydekkerianus
ATCAAAACTACTTTGAGATATCATCTAACTCCAGTGAGACTAGCCTATATCACAAAATCCCAAGACCAGAGATGTTGGCGTGGATGTGGAGAAAAGGGAACACTTTTGCACTGCTGGTGGGAATGCAAATTATTACATTCCTTTTGAAAAGATATATGGAGAACACTTAGAGATTTAAAAATAGATCTGCCATTCAATCCTGTAATCCTTCTACTGGAATATACCCAGAAGACCAAAAATCACATCATAACAAAGATATTTGTACCAGAATGTTTATTGCAGCCCTATTCACAATTGCTAAGTCATGGGAAAAGCCCAAGTGCCCATCGATCCACGAATTGATTAATAAATTGTGGTATATGTATACCATGGAATATTATGCAGCCTTAAAGAAAGATGGAGACTTTACCTCTTTTATGTTTACATGGATGGAGCTGGAAAATATTCTTCTTAGTAAAGTATCTCAAGAATGAAAGAAAAAATACCCAATGTACTCAGCCCTACTATGAAACTAATTTAGGGCTTTCACATGAAAGCTATAACCCAGTTACAACCTAAGAATAGGGGGAAGGGGGAAAGGGAGGGGAGGGAGGGGAGAGGGGGATAAAGGGAGGGGGGTAGGTGGGATCACACCTGCGGTGCATCTTACAAGGATATATGTGAAACTTAGCAAATGTAGAATGTAAATGTCTTAGCACAATAACTAAAAAAACGCCAGGAAGGCTTGTCAACCAGTGTGATGAAAATGTGTCAAACGGTTTATGAACCTAGTGTATGATGCCCCATGATCATATCAATGTACACAGCTATGATTTAATAAAAAAAAAAAAACTTGACCTGTATGCCTAAAAAATGGTGAATTTTACTATGTGCAAATCATACCTCAATAAATCAGTCCATTAAAAAAAAAGAAAGAAAAAAGACCATTAATAACATCCATAAAGATGGAATGGTAGTATTTTAAACCATTAGTTTATATCATAGTCTTAAACAGCAGTTTTTTAACTCATGTAATGGATCTCATCAATGATAATATTTCATATCTCCCAGTTTAAGTTTGCATTTTGAAAGAAAATTTTATTAACCCCTAAAACGGACTAACTCAGGAATTTTATTCAGGCAAAATTCTTTGTATAAATAACATTCATTAAAAAAAAAAAAAAAAAAAACAGACAGATTATCTGGAAAAATATGGTGAGGAAGTCACACATGTACAAACCTTGTTTAACTATGTTAAAAGAAACAAACAAAAATAAGTGCAAATAGAAAAATTTAAACCCACAGCTCTCAGACACAAAAGGAAAAATAGCAGACTTGTACTTTAATACTAAAAGTGTAGTTTGAAAGCAGAAATTTTGGTAATTAAGGAAAGGTTCCTTATCGAACCCTCCAAAATTAATCTGGTGCATGGACAAGATTCCAGGCATTAGAAATAAGAGCACCAGAAATGAGTGCACAGGCAGCCAGAATACAGAATACAGATACAGCATGTTTCTTTGGGCCAGTTGGGTGGAGTGGAATGAGATTTGCTCCATAGAGGACATTTAACAGTTCTGAAGACGATGTAGAGGTCACTGTGGAGTGGGAGGGGGAGAGCAGGGAGGGCCCTAGTAGCATCTAGTATGTAGAGACCAGGCGATTAAACATCCTCCAATGCATAGGACAACCTGTTTTTCCCTCATATAAAAAAATCATCTGTCCCCAAATACCAACAGTGCCAAGGCTGAAAAACACCTATTTTAGGCCAAATTCCTCAATCTAATCAAATCTATAGAGAAAGTGCCAAAAAATGTATACACATTTTAGAAAAGGAAAATCCATATTAAATTTGTAATACTCAAGTCATGGTTGACTAGTATTCATCTTTTGTTATTAATCTATATTGAGTATTATCATTTTAATAGAGTTTTCCTTTCTTAAAATGCATACACCTTTTCTTGGCATCCTGTGTGTGTGTGTGTGTGTAAGTCCAAGAACTATTATTATATCCAGAAAAATAAATATCATTAAAATGCTTGCTTTTTTTTTTTTAATTTGTAGATTTAGCTATTCACAGAATTAGATCCTGAACTATGTGGCATGCACATATGGGATCCTTGTAAGTGGACCAAGTTATTTCAGAAATAGACATCAATTGTATAATGCACTTGACCCATTTTTGTAACTGTTTATCACGACATCGCTGTGTTTTGCTGGGGGACTACTTGCTCCAAAGGTTTAGGAGAAACTTTTCTAGGACAGCCAGTTGCATAATTTTAATAGCTTCAGGGGTGGCCCTTCAAAGATGGCAGTGTGACTACACCAGGTTATCTTTGCATTTAAGCTCTTCATTATTGTTTCTATTATAACTCCTGGAAGGTGGGGTATGTATATTTTTAGGGCCTTCCCAGAAGATTAACATGAGCAGAGAATTTCCTTAATTTATTCCCTAATTTCTTATTAAAGGTAGTCTTCGTAGGCCTGGGTGGAGAAACGTCCATGCAAAGAGAATTAAGAATTCTGCATAGGATAATACATGTGTTTCATAGTAATCTCCTGTGTTGTAACGCCCAAGAGCTTGGATCATTTCTATGGGTAGCCTGCATTGCAACTGTACAGTCTGCTCCCCTTAAGGGCTGTGTAAACCTCATATTGATAGTTGGTGCTGTGAGAAGGTTAGATCAGGGAAGGATCCTCAAGATGGCTGGAGTTCCTGATTTTTTTGGACATACCTTCGCCTAGGAAATATTATGTTGCATGCATTGTCTTCTTTGTACATATTGATAAGTGGCCAGAAAGGCAGCCCATGGTCAGCTACTCTGAGTCTCTTGGTTACACAGTTTCTCTCCTCCTCAATAATGTGTCCTGCACTGGAGGGGGAGAGAAATCCCTACATTATCTTTTCTAAAAAAGTCAAAAATTGTAAGAACATATACTGTTGGTAGAGTTTATATTTATTATCATCTCAGGGACTGGAAAGAGCTATAGTATTGTCTCTGCAATCTCACAGGGTTTCTTGGTGTTATCTCTAGATTTTAATTTGATTGCACCAGTCCTGAGCATCCTGCTTGCAATATTGGGCATATACCATTGCTGGGCATTTCTTTCTTGCTTTTCCTGTTTTATGTATATGTATATCAGGATACACACAATTAGGTAACATTATTTTCATTTGTAAGGTAAAGTCTAAAGTGTGAGTTGTAGTTGAGTTTTTTTCCCAATAAGTGTGCCATAGAACCCCTACATTGTACCTGATTGGTGGGAACCTACCCAGCCTTCTTCTCTCTCTTCCCTTCTTGAATTTAATTGTGTTTTTCACTGGTATGGGCCTACAGTTTTGATCTACTACTTTCAGATTAGTGCCGAGTACATGAGGAACACTTGCTTTTCTATTCTTATGATACTTAGGAGAATGTTCTCCAAATTTATCTGGGTAAACACAAAAGATGTAAAGTCTCCATCATTTTATGACTTAATAGTATTCCATGGTATATGCATACCAAAGTGTATTAATCCCTTTCTGGGTTGATAGGCACTTGGGTTATTTTCATATCTTTACAATTGTGAGCTGCTATAAACATTCAGGTACAAATGTCCTTATGGTAAAATATTTTTTGTTCTTCTGGGTAGATACCTAGTAATAGAATTGTAGAATCAGAAGGTCAGTCTACTTATAGTTCTTTAGGGAATGCTGTATTTCTTAAATGAAACTCAATAGGTCATGGCTCTTTGCTGTATTTGTTTGTGTTTGATGGCACTTGTTAATAATAGTGGGTTTTGTGTAACTTGAAGTAAAACTTGATCCATTGATAATGATAGCTCAGTGGCTAGGGCTCCAGCCACATGTACCAATGCTGGTGGGGTAGAGCCTGGTCTGGGCCTGCTAAACAACAATGATTACAACTGCAACTAAAAGATAGCCGGGCAGTGTGGTGGGTGCCTGTAGTCCCAGCTACGTGGGAGGCTAAGGCAAGAGAATCGCTTAAGCCCGAGAGTTTGAGGTTGCTGTGAGCTGTGACACCATGGCACTATACCGGGGGACACATAATGAGAGTCTGTCAAAAAAAAAAAAAAAAAAAAAAAAAAAAAAATTTTACAAGGCTTTTAAGAGTCATACACAATATCTTAGTTGGAATAGATGTTTCTCGTCCACATAGGAGGAGGAGTACAAGCCTCAGGGTTTATGTCTGTGGTTGGTGTTAGTATGACTGACCAACATGAACATCCAACACTTTGTTTCCCTTTGTCCCCAAACTGATTCCTGTTTGTGTCTCTGTATGGTGTGCATACAGTATGTTGACATGCCTTGTCAAAAGTAGGATATAAATGATGGAGCTAGAGTGACCCACCAGTGGATGTGTTGTTGACATTGGCAGGAATGAGACCGTCTCAGGTAACAAAGAAGCACAGAAACAGAGTAAGAGAAAAGTGGGATATTGTGTACCAGCAATAGTAGGGGACGTAACAGTCCCCTGGACACTGCTAAGTGTTGTTACCCCTTCTGGGGATGGTTACTTTCACTTCTTGTGTCCTGGGAGCAGGTCCAGGTTTGTTCCACTGTGCCTTTAGCTGGGAAGCTGATGGGAGCGCTTCTGTCTTCAGAAGAAGAGAATTTGTCAGACTTACACTGAATGATGAGTGGAGGAGGCTAAGGACAGTGCCAGAGGCGATGACCTAATCAGGTCCTCATTTGAATTAAGCAGGAAGTTGGTAGGCCCTGGATTTTCTCCCTAGAAGAGAAAAGTCAAAGTACCAGGTGGATGCTCCTTTGTTGTAAGCAGCAATATCAGGGTCCCCAGGTCTGTGCAAACCGGTAACTGGTTTGTGTCTGGTATGGACATAAATACCAACGTGATGCAGTGTCTCTACTGGTGGTCCCTTTATTTGTTTGTTGTCTGTTTAAATATGATGCAGTTATGCCATAACAGGGGAGGATGGATTTAATATAATCAAACTATGAGCAGGATTTTTGACCATTTGGGGCACTATTTACCTCTGTTTTCACTTAACAGCCCTTGTTTTGAAAGCCCATCATGTATTTATTTGATTCCTGCTCTTGTTGTATGATAGGGTAGGTGAAAAATCCAAGCTTTGTTATTTTTTAACATCCATTATTGCCTTTGCTCTTTGGTGAAGGGAAACTCTTGATCTGATTGTATGACTTGTGACATTTCCTAGAGACTGTAGAGCTGTTCAGTTAACCCTTCAATAAATTACCAGAGGTTGATGCCTTGCAGGGGGAGGCCAATAGATGATCTTTGTAGGTATCTAACATTGTTAAGACAATTTTAATGACTCTTCTCATGTCAGGGAGAAGCCCAGTGAAATCACCTTGCCAGTTCTGATGTGGCCTTTTTCTGTAAACTTCTCCGTCCATGAGGTTAGTGTGATGCCTAGATTTCTGGCAGGTGATACAGTTTCCTAATGGTATTGTGAAAATGTCTCTTTGCTGGACAAGCCTCAAATAACCAATTTTCACGACTCTATAATGCTTAACTATCCTGACCTCTCTTATATCCAAGTTCAGAAGGGGTCAGTGGTTCACCCCAAAGTTAGGAGATTTCCTGTCTTTCAAGAGGCTTACCTATTTTGGTGGTTTGGATAGTTTGTCAACTATTTGGGTCATGACTCCTGCTTTTCTTGTGTGTTGTGAGCTAAGATGTGGTATACCAAGATGAGCACAATAAGAGTCAATGTAGTAAGTAGTTTTTTCTCACATAATGAGATGTCTTGATTTTTCTTCCAGTCTTGATTTTTCTTATGTTGCAACCAAAAGTTAGCCCATTAGCCACTATTGGGGATCAGTAAAGATACCCATCTTAGGACAATGTCTGTCTAAGGACATGCTCTAATGCTCTGCATGTAGTTCAGCTCATTGGCTATTTTGCCCAATTTATTATAATGGAAATTAGAATAATTGAACAGGAGTGATGGTCTGCAGCTGTCTGTTGTCTTGTTTTCTTACACTCTGAGCTCCTTCCACCATTTAAGAAAGACTATGTTTTTAGTATTTAGTCACTTTGAGACTGCCAACTATGCTCCCTCTTATCCCCTTTTGGTAAGAAGTAGAGTCATGTCAGGCAATTTTTTGATGTTTGTCAAGTTAACTTCAAGGATGGGGTATGCAGCTATTTCCTCATGATGTGAAACTCCAGTAGGTTCATTTTTAGTAGATAGCATTTTCATTTAAATAAAGAGGCCCCTGTTGCTGCTCCAAATTTACAGGGAGCTTATTCCATTACCTAGGGCATAATAGGAATCTCAGTCCATAGGGTGACTAGCCTGCAAAGTAAGAACTTTGGCTTTGATAAGTGCCTAGTTCTTCATTGGATGTTGCCTTTTTAGTGAGAATACCTTTGGGCTGACTCTGGGAGCAGCGTCCATTTAGGGGTGGTTGAAAGCAGTAGTTGTAAATCCTGTCCTCAAGGTATTAGCCTCTCTCAGTTTATCTTAGAGCACTTTGTTGTTCAAGGTCCTCACTGAAAAATGGAAGACTTATGGGTGACTTGCTAGAGGAATCATCAAATATTGGTGTACCAAACATTCCTACCAAATGTTGGGCCACATTTAGTGATGTAGGAGTCTGGACAGCAAGATGCTTGTGTTTTATTAGACTGGGAATAGCTTTTCCTTCTGATCTAAATGTATCCTCAAAATGTAACAGATTAGTGCAGTGCCTGTGGCTCTAGGAGTAGGGCGCTGGCCCCATATGCTGGTGGTGGCGGGTTCAAACACAGCCCCAGCCAAAAACTGGAGAAGAAAAAAAAAAAAAAAAAAAAGTAACAGACTGGGCAGGACTTGTACCTTGGAAAGGAAAATTGTTCAATCTTCCTGAGGTGATATTTACTTAGGGTGATGGCTTATGAGACAGAACATTGGCCAGGTCTAGAGAGGAGAATATCATCAATAAAATGCCAACACCAAATTTTTGGTAGGTGCTAAAAGCAGGGCTGTCTCTGAGGGAGACATGTGCTATAAATTATAATTGTAATCAATTCATGGTAAATAAGGCACTCCCACCACTGATTTATCAGAAATTATGCAATTTGGAACCCCCTTATCCCTTAGGGTTCAATACAACTCTTCTTATTTAGCTCAGGTTCATACTTAAGCAAGGGTAGATGATTTATTTGTAGTGGGAGTGGGGATTCCATTAATAATTTTTTGTAGGAGGCACCTGTGAAAAATACTTTGGCAATAAGGGATTGAGGGAGGGGTTTAACATCATTGGCTCTCGTTAATGGGGCGCAGGAGAGCACAGAAGTATGTACATCATTGGTTAGCAGTCTGCACACCTGTGGTCTAGGTGACCCCTGGATTACTTCAATAAATAGCTTCGGAAGAAGTTAGCCAGGGGGCTTCCTCTGGCTCCACTTCTTGCTCAGAGGCCACCTGATCCTCGCTCCTCTACTAAGACTGCTGCTGAGAGATTGTTACTGAGATGCTCGCTCCTACGAATATTGGCTGTGACTTCTAAGGTGCTTCAGCACCGCAGACTTGAACAAGACCTACCCCAATTAACTGATGCAACAACCTGCGTCCAGACAGTTGAGTGGACCAGGGCTGGAGACCTAGCCTCCTGACTCCTACAAGGCCCTGGGTTGGGCCAGACACACAGTGTTGTGGGCTCTGACAATTTTTATTTTGGCCAGGTCAGGTACTGTTTGTAGACTTAATAGGCAACACTAGCTCTGTTTGTCTTTCATAGTTTCTATTAAAGCTAAAGCAACTATGGGTTTTGGAAGCATTTTAGCATTAATCGTCATTGCCAATAAAAGATGGATTCTATTTGTTAGGAACTCCCCTGAGAAATACTGAATGAAGACAGGACTGAATTCAGCCTTCTTTAAACTTACCAAATCATTGTGCCGGACACCACCTCTTGCCTGATAAGTATATCCTAACAACCCCAGCTGATGGAGCAGTTCATCTGCCCCGACTAACACTTTCTATTGAGAGTGTCACCAGGCTGTTATGAGACCTAAGCAATTTTTTTAAATGATACAATGACAAAATTTAGGACAGTGATTGGTTATAAATTAGTATATTAAAATCAATAAATTGTCCTAAATAAAGAATGACTACTTAGTATAAAATCTATAATTGCGGCCCCCAATCCCTGGGGCATGGGATCCTCCTACCAAGAGCTCTCCTTAAATTATACATCTGTTGCAACCAGTAATTCACATACTTTTTTTTTTTTTTTTGCAGTTTTTGGCCAGGGCCAGGTTTGAACCTGCTACCTCCTGCACATGGGGCCAGTGCCCCACTTCTTTAAGCCACAGGCACTGCCCAGTAATTCACATTTTTTAAACCTACTTTGTATAACATGTGGCACCAGTTATCCAACGAAGCCATGAAACCTTCAAACCTGTTTCACCACTCTGCATTAAAAAAGAAGCCTTTGGAGTTTTTCCAAAAAAGGAAAAAAGGAGGGAAAAAAAAAAAAAAAAAAAAAAAAAAAAAGAAAGAAAAAAGAAAAGAAAAGAAAAGAAAAGGAAAAGAGAAAATGAAGAACAGAAGTAATTATTGAAGGCTACCACTTCGTCAGATGTGTCTGCACTGAAAACACCATTCTTAGTGACCAACCAGATTATTAGAGCTAAGAAGTTCTTTACTATTGGTAGAGTGAATCTTGCCTGCTGTGAAGGACATTTGCCATAAACTTTTAAAAGATGCTGCAGTTCAAAAGGTGGCACATGTTACTCTCTCAGCTAGCACCACAACTAGAAAAATGGATGAAATATAGAGGGTATCAAGGCACAGTTGTTAGAGAGGATTAATGAGTCACCATGGCATGCAATCCAGGTTGACGAGTCCACTGATGTTGATGACAAGACAACAATGCTTGTTTTAATTCAATAAGTGTTTCAGGAGGATGTGCAGAAGGATGTGTTATATGCGCTTGTGTTACCAACTAATGCCACAAGCGCAGAACTATTCAAGTCTTTAAATGATTATATATCAGGAAAACTGAGTTAGTCATATTGTGTCAGTATATGCATGGATGAACAGCTGCTGTAACTGGATGGCTTTCTAGTTTCTCTACTCAGGTCAAGAAGGTCACTTCTGAATGTGAGTCTAAATACTGTGTCATCCATAGAGAAATGCTGACTAGCTGGAAAATGTCACCTAAACTAAACAATGCTTGGTAGGATGTGATTAAAATTATCAACCATGTTAAAGTACATGCCCTTAACTCATGTCTGCTCACGCAGCTCTGTGAGGAGATCGGTGCAGAGCACACACGTCTTCTCATACACATAGAAGCTAGATGACTTTCTAAAGGGACACTCACTGGCCAAAGTTTTTGAGTTATGAAAGCTCTCCACAGAGTTCTCTTAGAAGAACAGTTATCACTGGCAGCACATTTCAGCGACCCAGAATGGGTCACAAAACTTGCTTATTTGTGTGACATATTCAATCTGCTCAATGGATACAATCTGTCAGTTCAGAATGACAACTGTGCTCAGGTCAGCAGATAAAGTGGCTGCATTCAAAGCCAAACTGGAATTAAGAGACAAGGATTAAACATTAGGATTTTTGACATGTTTCAAATATTAGCAGAGATTTTGAAAGAGCCTGAGCCAGGGCCTTCTTTCTACAAGCTGGCATATGATCACTTATCTCAGCTTTCAGAAGAGTTTGAGCATTATTTCCTGACCACAAAAGACCCCCAAACTGAGAAGGGATGGATCCCTGACCCGTTTATGAGTAAGCTAGGTGAACTGAACTTGACTGTGCTAGAAAAGGATCAAATGCCTGACATTGCAAATGATGGTGACCTTAAAAGTATGTCTGAGATAACATCAAATCTCTATTCATTCTGGATTAAAGTCAAGGCAGAATAAGAGGTCAGACAATTAAGTTCACAAACTCATTGTAGAGAAAGGGCTACACACCTCACTGCTAAGATTTTAGGGGGAAAAAAGTATAGTTTTCCATTGTTTACATACTTCTATTTTTTTTTCTCATTTTTTAAATTGTTTTGGATTTGTTGAGGATATACAAAGACTTACACTGGAATTTTTATATGTTGGTTTATAATTTGTGGTTTATTTTTATAAACCATGTTACACTGGTTGCATTTGTTAAGTAAAGTCCCTCTTACAGTTGTGTCCTGCCCCCAAGAGGTGTGCCATACACCATGACTCCGCATTTCTCTCCCTCCTTGCCTATCCCCCTCCCTCATCCCCCCACTGCGTATGTTGTATGGAGCTCATCTTCTGCCTTCATATTAGATTTGAGCACATTGAATTCTTGCTTCTCCATTCTTGTGATGTTTTACTAAGAAAAAAATGTGCTCCACCTCCATCCAGGTAAATAGAAAAGATCTCCATCTTTTTAAATGGCTGAGTAGTATTCCAAGGTATACATACACTACAGCTTGTTAACCATTCCTGGGTAGGCGTGCATTTAGGTTGTTTACATGTTTTGGCACTTGTGAATTGAGCTGCAATAAACAGTCTAGTCCAATCATTTATGATAAAAGGATTTTTTCTTTTTCTGGGTAGATGCCTAGTAATGGGATTTCAGGATCAAATGGGAGGTCTAATTTGAGTTCTTTGATGATTCTCCACACTTCCTTCCAAAAAGGTTGTATTAGTTTGCAGTCCCACCAGCAGTGTAAAAGTGTTACCTTCTCTCCACAGCCACAC
Organism: Loris lydekkerianus; assembly: GCA_963574355.1. Classification (NCBI taxonomy): domain Eukaryota; kingdom Metazoa; phylum Chordata; class Mammalia; order Primates; family Lorisidae; genus Loris; species Loris lydekkerianus. Next base: position 10,638 of record CAUYPK010021877.1, read on the forward strand.
CAGCATCTGCAGCTTTGAGACTGTGATGTGGACTATTCTCACTGGATTAGGTGATATCGCAGGATGATTTCGATTTGAATTTCTGTGATGATTAGGGACGATGAGCATTTTTTCATGTTTGTTGGCTATTCATCTGTCTTCTTTAGAGAAGATTCTGTTCATTTCTCTTGCCCAGTGATAGATGGGATTTCTGGCTCTTTTTTAAATGATTAATTTGAATTCTATGTAGATCCCAGTTATCAAGCTTTTGTCTGATTCATAAAAATATGCAAATATCCTTTCCCATTCTGAAGGTTGTTTACTTTGGTTGTTGTCTCCTTAGCTGTACAGAGCCTTTTCAGTTTAATTAAGTCTCATTTGTTTATTTTTGTTGTTGTTGCAATTGCCACAGAAGTCTTCTTCATAAAGTCTTTCCCCAGGCCGATATCTTCATATGTTTTTCCACACTTCCTTCAAGGATTTTTATTTTTTCCTGATTTCTTATAGAGCAACAGTCTCCAACCTTTTCTGCACCAGGAACCAGTTTCATGGAAGACAGTTTTTCCATAGTTTTGGTGGGGGAGGAAAGGTTGGAATAATTTAAGCTCATCATATTTATTGTGCCCTTGATTTCTATTATGATTACATTGCAATATATAATAAAATAATTATACAACTCATCATAATGCAGAATCAGTGGGATCCCTGAGCTTGTTTTCCTGCAGATAGATAGTCCCATCTAGGGGAGATGAGAGACAGAGGCGCCCGAAGTTCCTGGCTTGTGTCCAGTCTGTAATCTCCTTGTGGTTTCTGTCTTTGCAGAAAACCCTGCTTCACAAAGTTAAGATGCTGGAAATGGAAGCAGGCTTTTCAGTTTCAGTGCTTTTATAGCAATCACGGGATGTATACGAGGTCAGACGATGAATTTCACAAATTCATCAAATTTATAACTACCTACTTTCATAAGAAGGTAGTTATTCTGGCCTAGTGGCAGCTAGCCTTGGATTCAAATCTTAGCCCTACTTCCATGCTCAGGACCACCATTAGTCCACAGAGGTCCTGGGGGTAAAATAGGAAAGTTGCCCTTCTGTCAACACCCTTGGCTTTTGTATTTTGACTGTTGTCATGAGTGACCTCTCTGCTGGGACAAGACACTATATTGTCATCTGCTTGGGAGAGATTGTAATAAACCCATTGATTCCTCCCCGCTGCCCCCAAACACTCACACACTTTTGTTAAACTGTTATACAAACACTTATTTATAGCCTACCTTGGCTATTTGCCAAGTTACTCCATGTGTGAAAATTAAACGTTTTCTCCTGTTAGTCTACCTGGTGTCTGTTACTTTTTAAGTCCCCTCCGCATTCCTTCTAAGTTCCTAGAGGACATATTTTCTTCTTAACGATTACTGTATTTTTAGTATTTTGTTTCATTTTTGTTATCTGTTGATTTTATCGTTTATAGCATGCTGCTTACTATCTCATATATTATTTAAATTTTGCTTCCCTTAATTTTTATTTTAATGACTCTTTCCTTAACTTAATTTGTTGTGTGTCTGTTACATTCTCTTTTATAGAGCATGTAAAACATTTTTATTAGTTTTTTTTCTTTGTTTTCAGATCAGAGTAGTTTATTTCAAACCCTTGGTTCATTACTTCTCTGTTCCTCTGTAGCAACATCCCCCAATGCCTACCAATGGACTTTATGTTAAATATTGGTTAGTTTCTATTTGTATTTCTTAAGTATTTTAGAAAAATTATTTTCAGATTCTCTGCAACACAGTAGCAAATCTTTGACTATATCCATTGAAATAAATGGACAAGAGGATTAATTATATGCTTAAAGTCAAAAGAGAAAAAGCAACAAGATTATATAAAATAATGACAAGACTGTCATTATAATAAACTATTTGCATAAAATAATCAAAATAAAATTTTGTTATGGAGTGTTTGGTACTTGTTCCTGGGGCCAAATCAGTGAGAATGAAGAATGAGTACAAGTAGTTTGAGGAAAAGAAAAAAGAAGTTTATTAATTTGCCTGCAAATGAGGAAGGCAGGGACTAGCATCTCATGCCATCCTGGCTTTAAGCAGAAATACAATAATATAAACATATGGCTTCCAGATATTGTTTAACTGGTAGTTTCCATAGACCCTATTTCTGGTGATGGTGGTCTTGTGACTGCCCAATTCGGTTGAGCCATCTTCTGTGATTAAGATATTAGAAAACAAACAGCAAAGAACATTTTCCTGCCTCTTTGATTACTGGCCCTAAAAAGGAATGCAGGTTTTAATTCCCCCCAAAAGTGAAGGTTTTAGAAAGAAAACTCACTCATAAAACATTTTCTTTTGCTTTTTCCAAACTTTTACCTCTGTTACAATTTGAGCAAAACCTAAGTACATATGTCAATAACATACATAGGTTGACATATTAAAATTTTTAAAAAATGCTAAAACATTAGTAAATTTAATTAACAAATTAAGAAAATGGAATTTGACAGGCTTCTTTTATGAAAAACATACCTTAGAAGGCAAAATAACCTAAGAAAAACCAGAAGAGGAGGGCTGGAGCTCCAACATCCTCCAGAAACCTGGCCTACTTAAACTCATCCTTGCTGTTTGCCTCTCCTCTTGCCCCCAGGTGCTCTCATGCTTTGAGCTGCAGGTGGTTCCAATTTTTCCTGCAGGGTGTGGATAGCTACTCAGTGTGCAGTAAGTCCTCAGTAAAAGCTAACTTCCTACTGCCTGGAGCAGAAAGGATCCACAGCTATGCTGTAGAATTGCTAAAAAGGGAACGCAGCCAGGTGGATCAGCTCCTCTTCCCTCTACTCTTGGAGATCTTCTATTGGTTTATGCTGTGTGAGGGTGACCAATCTGAATTCACAAGAGCAAATGAGGATGTCCTATTCCTTATTAAGAAAACTCAAAATAAAGCATTTTTTTTTAGTCCACATTTTTTCCCATATTTATACCATGTTATATACAACCTCTCTTGCAAACAGAATTGTAAAATTAATAACACAAAGGTTGGATAACTATGTATTTTGCTATCAATTATAAACTATTTTTAAAATTGGGCATTATATAAAATTTTATGATGTTAACCAATGTAGTTTTCAAGTGTTCATTTGTACAGTCAAATGATAATCTCCACAAAATTAGTTTTGTGAATAAGATTGTTTTCAAAGTCTAGTTCCTAATGCGACTCTATCAAAAGTTTAAGTTATTATACAACATATCTTGACTGTTACACATAGACCTAAGAGTGTAGAATCTATACTGTGGAAACATTTAGGTTTTAAGAATAAGAATTTACAAACAGTAGATTTATACCTATGCTTATCCATGTATTATTCTAAAACTATCATTGTTTTCATCTTTTTTGGAACCTATGAAGTAACTTTAACTGGCATTATACCTAGTGAAGGTAAATGCCCATAAGGTATTAAAATTTTTTGCAGTTAGATAATAGTTCCATTATTCTCTGTCAAAACATTCTTTAGTCATGAATATTTTTCATTTGGATATTCCATTTTTATTGTGGCTACAAATTAAACATAATTTTTGATAGAAATGTTATTCAGTGGATTTTTAGGTCTCCTAGCTTCCTTACTTGATATTCCAAAAATGTATTCTATATTTGAATACTGCAAACACCATCTAGATAGATGTCTTCTTAGAATAGAAACAGATTGTTTGACATTTGGTTGTTCTTTATTTTGATAAAAGTGGTACATGAAAAAAGTTGAGCTTTTTAAAAAAAATTGGCAAGTGAGTTTAGAACAAAGTTGATTTTGTTCAAAGATTTGGCCAAGTATAAGTATTAGACAAAAATCTGGGATTGATAATGAAAATGGCAAGAGGTTACTTTCTTCATTTCACTAGTGCTTATGAAGAGATCAGTTTTCACACCAATACTTAACAAACAAAAATTAATAATTTAATTTTCACACACTCTGTTTACTACAGGAATAAACCGCAGGAGCCTAGTGTTTTTGAAAGTGAGATCCTAACAGTTGTATACTATTTAATAATAAGACAGCAAATAGATTTTTGTGCACGTTCAACTTTTGGGCATGCTAGAGAAACTAGAGTTAACTGCTAAATAAATAAATCATGTTCAATACCTTGGTTGAGTTTAATAAAATTTATTCAGCTGGTTGAAAAGATTGCTGGGGACACTGTAGCTAAGGTTTTCAAAATGTAATTGGGAATGTCAAAACAAATCATAACAGAATGCACAACTGTGCAGATTTATGCTTTGCACCAGATATTCCTAATGCATAGGATTGAGACAGTTACAGAGAAAAAGACTTCAGTGTCAGTTATGAAATTGTACAATAGAGGAAAATTCATTTCTCTATTCTTTTATGATAGCGCATTCTAATCTAGCTTTATGAGATCATTTTTAATACAAAGGCCATGATTTATATAAACCATGTATGACATTTGAGTGGAAAAAAGTAATTTTCACTATGCTAATGCTAGGCTGTATTGCTTAGAACACAATGTCCAATAGAAATATATTGTAAATCCTACATGGAATGTAAAATATCTTGGCAGCCACATTTTAGACAGTAAAAAGAAATAGGTGAATTGAATTATAGCAATTATATTTTATTTAACTCAACATATTCAAAATGTTATCTATTCAACATGTAATCAATATAAAAGTGATTAATAAGACATTTCCCATTTTTGCTACTTCTAAATCTGGTGTATATTTTACACTTACAGCACATCTCAATTTACATTAGCCACATTCCAAGTGTTCAATAGCCACAACTTAGACAATTTAGGGGGAGGGGGAAACTACATACAATACCCCTTCAATTAACTTTAGTAGAATAATTATCATTATGAACTCATATGAATCTATCATATTATAAACAAAATTACAAGTTCAGTATTGCAGATATTTTTATTTATTTTTTATCTTTTAAAACTTTATTTAAATTAATATAAAGGTATAATATTTAGGTTACATCGTTCTCACTTCCGGGGTAAAGCTCCATTTGTAGAAGAGCACCTCACCCAGCAGGTGTGATATACAATGTGCACTGTAGGGGAGATCCCGCCTCATGCCCTCCTTCCTTCTGCCATAGGTCCTTCCCCATCCCCCCACCCCCTTCACTCTATCTCCAAACTGGACTATAATAGTGTTTAATTGTTATTAGCAACATGTAATTGCTTATGTATTGATTTCATATTAGTATGGAGTACATTGGATATTTATTTTTCCATTTTGCGGATACTTTAATAAGAAGAATGTATTTCAGCTGCCATTCTCAAATGGGCAACAGTCCAGAATAAAAGTAATCCAGAATGCTGTGTTTGCAGGTTGTATGGCCTGGGACAAGGAAGTGACATACACAAAACGAAAGTGAGGTACAGGAACAGGCTACTGGATAAAGCTCAGTCTTTAGAGCTAAAGAAGGTGGTCTGACCAGTTGGTGCCTGTCATTGACCAAAGCTTGGCTGCTATAATATTCTGAGACCCAGTTCTTTGTTTCAAAGGCAAATTCTTAAGTTAGGCTTTCTGTTTATTTGCCACTAATTTAGATTGCAGTTTGTTTCATAGAACTTTTGCTGAGGCTTCAAAAGACCAAATTTTTGTTTCATTCAACAATATCAAATAAGATTACATTTAGAAATTTAACAAGGATGTCTACGATTATTCTCTGTGAAATGTAGGTATTGACTCATTAAAATCAATATTTGTTTACAATGGATGAGAACTAAAATGTATAATCTCTGTGTATCATTTTTAAATCAAGGGATTATCATAGTATTATAAAAAGCTTTTCTCTATCACCTGGGCCAGGTGGCTCACTCCGGTAATCCTAGCACTCTGGGAGGCCTAGGTGGGCAATCACTTGAGCTTAGGAGTTACAGACCAGCCTTAACAAGACCAGTTCCAGATCCCATCTCTCCTAAAATACAAAAATTAGCTGGGCATTATGGTGGGCCCCTGTAGTACCAGCTGCGTAGGAGGCTGAGGTGGGTGGATTTGTTGAAACCAGGAGTTTGAGGTTGCTTTGAGCTAGGCTGATGCCACTGCATTCTAGCCTAAGGCAACATAATGAGACTTTGTTTCAAAAACAAACAAATAAATAAATAAATGGCTTTTCTCTCCTGTGTAGGTCAGGCATCTCAATATTTCTTTAGTGTATAAAATGAATATATTGTTCATTATGGGAGACGATACCTATGATTGAAATTATATGAATCCACATTTATCTCCCCTGTTTTCAAAGGATCCATGCTCCAGGAGCACTGAAAGGCATTTTCACTTACCTGCTCTTTTCTGTCACAGTATCTTATCTCACTGAATGACACTCTAATTCCTTAACTTGTCTGCCACCACTCACCGTGAGACAATGAACTGACCCCTTTCTGAACATGTGGCCTAAACCAGAGATAACACTGGGTATTAGTTAATGGGAAAAATGGATAACAGGCATGTTTAAGAGATATGTGCTGCCTGGACAGGGACAAGTAAATGTGGGTGGTCAAATATTCTCTCCATGAGGGAAGTGCTTGGCAGGAGGAAAAATTCAGGAGCAGGACTTGCTTAGATCAGTGAATGGCCACTAGTTAACCGGTTTGACTAAAAACAAACAAAACCCCAAAACTAAATAGTTGCTCTAGTACAGGAAATGGAAACTTGAGAAAGCTGTTAGTAAATTCTTCATCATACAGTGAAAGTTCATAGGTCAAATTTATTAACAAGTTAACTTGATTGATAAGCAATGGGTAAGTTGTTAAATTCAAAAATTTTAAATCTCCATAAACTCATGATCATTTCATTTCATCTGAAAATGTTCATTTTATCCCAATACTACAGGCATGTCTGAGGCTAACCATTTTAATTGCTATTATAAGTGTCATTGTAATAAACCACATTATTTGCAAATTTAAGCATTCTATTGTTTTAAGTTTCATTCAGTACAATCACTTTCAGTCATAGTTGTAATACATAGGTCAAGAATTGGTGCCCTTATTTTGAAACTGATAATTACTCTTGTCTGTTATCTATTGCCAAACCAGAACGGAATGAAAGTTAGTTCACCCTTGAAAAAAATAAGCATGATGGCTTGAGTAATAGATAATCCTATAGTGAAATAATTAAAATGGATGACAATTCTGTTACCAGAATTTCTTCTTCAGTAGTTTCTTGATCTAAGGGATTTGAAGAATAAATCAAAACAGATCAGTGGTAAGACAGGATATATTTTACGGGAAAGAATACAGAGAAAACACCAGAGCTTCTGGAAGAGGGGAAAACCCAAGTCAGAAAATTTCCTCTCTGCCTAGGTTCTTTGTCTAAGGAATATATATATTCATATGGGTCTTTTGTAGTTATATTTGGCCGGGACTTGGTAACAAATGAATGGATACAATCCCTTGTGCTGGGGTAAGATGAATGAGTACATCAATGAATGAATATAGTCCCTTCCGGTAGGGGCAAGGTGAATGAACGTATTAATGAATGGATACAGTCCATACATGCAATTGCCCAGGCCTAGGAAAAGAGGGGTTCCTGTTCATCACTGAATAGGGGAATCCTGTATCACCCTTAGGCATGTGAAATGCTCATTGGGCAGTACTGCAGCCAGAGGAAGGCTCTCTAGGTCCAAGGGTGGTTCTGGGGTTGACACCTGCAGCAGCACAAGCTGTGACGTGGTCTCCCTCAACTAACTAGGGAACCCCCCCAGGGTGGGTGGGGCTTCCGCTCGCCCTCTCTGTTGCACTTGGTTGTCCAGCTCTTTCCTCACCTTGCCCGCTGCACCAACACCAGGGAAGAGATGGAGAAGGCCTGGCAGTTCCTCCCGGGTGGCTAGCCCTGTCCAAGCTGGGTGCACTTGCCCTGTATCAATACTATATTAAAAGTTGCATTGGAGGGATGTAAATATTATCTGTCCATATCAAGTCATAAATTATAAATAATAAAATTAAAATATAAAACATGAATTAAAAGTAACTTTATTAGGCAGCAACATCATGAATTAGTTTATCCCATAAGTTTAATAGTATCTTTGATGCACATTTATTTAAAAATTCCATATTGTAAAACTACCAAATATAATAAATGCATCAATGATATATACGTCCATAAAAATCGAGACTAAATTGCCTTTTAATATCATAAGAATGAAAGATTTGCAGCTTAGCTTCTCACTGAGAAAGAAAAAAACCCTCAGAGGTTGTTTTAACATAGTATGATGTTTTATACTTGTATTTGTACAATGTTCCTAATTTCACCAGAGTCCTCCTAGCTGCATGACTCTTACCTGTAAAGAAGACCCAGAGGCTCACAACACAAAACGACTTAGGGAATTGCAAAAAGAGTGTTGAACTATAAGACACATTGAAATCATCTAGTATAAACCCCTCATTTTATAAATAAAGAGCATCTGGTAATTTTTTGCCAAATAACATCCCTTTCACCTCCCAAGATCTGCAATCACTTTTTTTCACTAAAGAAGAATTGCACGTTTCCTTTGAGAAATTTGCCTGTCTACTTGTAGCACATGTGTTTTGAGTAGCTGAACTCCTCGTCTCCAGAAAAGGAAGATAATTAATTGGTTTAAGCCATGTATCTGGCCAGAGTCATTTAACCAGCCAGCTGCACGTTTTGTGATAGCAGGAGCCAGCTTCAGGATTGTTGTCCTACTTCCTGATGAGGGGAAAAGCCCTCTTTTTCTTTTTCTACTGGGTTTTTTTGCTGGGTTGTTTTTAAGATTATGAAGAAGTAAGATGTGAAGTTCTTGGTATGCAAGGGAGATCTAGTCGAGAAGGAAAACAAGGTGGATTTGCTGCTGCTGTGAGTTCTCTTCCACCACTGCCCCAAGAGGCCCCCCAGATGCTGCTGGGCCTAAATCCAATCCAATACGTGAACTTTGTAATTTTGGGAAAAACTAAATTCCATTTTGACCTAACATAGTTTGGATTTGGCTTTATGTCACTTTCAATTGTAAGATTCTTAGTTGATTAATGATGTTAAAAATTACACATCTTTCTAAGGTCAAGGTCTTAAAATGGCCCACAATTGAATTGTATGTTGTATGTCAGTGCAGAAACCAGAATTGTGTCTTCTAGCTTCCAGTTTACCGTCTCTGCCTCTACACAATGTATTTTCCTCAGTTATCTCAAATGCTTCTGGAGGCTAGAATGTTGACTGCACTGGGAGTTTTGCCACGCATCTGGTTGTTAGAGTTTAGTTTAGTTTACCTATTGACAGTATGTTTACTAAAAGGAAAAAACACCCATGTCGCTCCAAAATGATATAAAAAGTATACATTTTTGGATTTTCTGGAATAAAAATACCTTTGAATGTGAGATTTAGGGGTTGTTTTTTATGGGAGGTAGAACATGTTCAAACTGAATTGTCCCATCATCTCTAAAAAAATTTTCCAACTTATAGTCTGCTTTATTTTATTTTATTTTTTTGGACTTTTTTTTTTATTGTTAAATCATAGCTGTGTACATTAGTGCAATCGCCTGTACCCATTCTAAGATGCACCATAGATGTGGCCCCACCCGTTACTCTCCCTCCACCAAAACCTCCCCCTATAGTCTGCTTTATATCAGGTTATGTCAATGTGGAGTCTGTCTCCTAGACAAAAAATCTATGTGTAATCTTCCAGGCCTTAGGCAATTGCAAAAGCTTGGCTTGGTGGACTCATGGAGGACAGCTGCCCTCCCACCCCACCTGGGGCACAGCCAGTGTGCTGCAACCTCTGAGGAGCTGTCAGCCAAAGATTCAGGCCCCCTGGCCACCCGGGCTCTCATTCTTATCTGCATTCCTAGCCCAGTCACTGTCATTCAGAGCCCACTTTATCAGGGCCTCCTGGACCAATATGTTCCTGCACCTATTCTACTGAGGGCTGGAGAAAAACCTAAAAGACACATTTCTTTACCCTGACTCAGTTACTCAGTACTTTTCTACTCCTAACCCTATCCTCTCCCCTTTCCTGGGCTTCTGTTTCCAGAAAATGACAGATTTTTGTTTGAAACTCCCTTAGCTGTGAGATGTTCCCCAAGTGTGCTGATCCCTTCGACCCTTGCTGGGAGCCATTCTGTTGGGAAGGAATAAATGTTGAGAGCAAACACTTTCTCCTGTTGTGCCTCTTGCCCTGCTATTGCAGAGATGAAAGACTTGATTGTTGCCTTCGTTTTGATCCCCGGTCTTAATCAATTACTCTGACACCAGGCAGCTCAACACTCTCCAGCTTAGTTTTGCTCTTAACAGTCAATTCCTCCAACGATTGGCAAGTCATTTTTTACTTTATTTTTCTCATGCTCACATCCAATCAATCAGGGAATAATATTGTCATCATTCTCATCTCTTCTGCTGCTGTCACCTCGGCCCTGGCAATATTATCTCTCACCTGGATTAGTGTCATTGTTGCCCTACGATTCTCCCTGTTCCTATGGTTTTCTAACTATGTTCTATTCTCAAAACAGTAGCCACAGTAATCCTGTGAAAATATGTCAGATCATATTACTTTTTAGATCAAAACTCTGCAATGACTTCTCAGTTCTCCAAAAGAAAAAGCTAACATCCCTAGGATGATAGACAAAGCCCTAAATGGTCTCCCCCTGCAGCATTTGCCACCTCTCTGACCTTGCCCTTCACGTCTATTCTTGGCCTCCACATCTGTACTTTGGATAACTGCCCTGCCAACACCCATGCTCCTCTTTCAGGTCTTTCTTGGGATGTCACCTCTCAATGAGTCCTTATTTAAAATTGCCAGCTGTGATTTAATAATAAAAAAAAATTGAAATTAAAAAAAAAAATAAAATGGCAACATGGCCACTGCAACCCCATACACTTCATCCTCCTTATACTGCTCTTTAGTTCCCCACTATTTTCAATAGTAGGTATTACTTTCTACTACACTATATATTAGTTATTTTTATTGTCTATTCACTCCATCCAAGAGGGTAGCTTCATTCAGCTAACATTTTGCTTTCTTTTCTATGCCATATTTTCTTCTCTTATGAAGCCCAATTCCTAGAACAGATTTTAGCACAAAATAGGTAATCAGTAAATATTTTTGAAAGAATGAATAGTCATAATTTTATTTACAAACAAACCAAAAATAGTGAGACTTCTTTAAAGTATAATTTGGAAGCCTTAGTTATCACTGTGTTCTAAATACTTCCTATGTTTCCAATATCCCCCATACTACCAAATGCTACACCAGTATATGACACCTGCCAACTAAGAATTACGCTACACTCAAGGCATTTTTCTAAATCCTAGTAGTTGTTTATTCTTCTCTTGAATACCATACTAGATTACAGAATAATTTGCTAAGCCAATGATAAATCCATAAATAAAGTTGCCCCATGTGAAGCTATGTTAGTCAAAAATGCAGAACCTGATGGGTCACATTTTAAAGAATAAAGGTCATTCAGGCCTTGTCTCTAATCATAGCTCCTTGTCAAATTATGCATAAGAGCTATAGACAGGGTACGGTGGCTCATGCCTGTAATTCTAGCACACTGAGAGGCCAAGGTGGGAGCACCACTTGAGCTCAGAAGTTTGAGACCACCCTGAGCAAGAGTGAAACCCTGACTCTACTAAAAATAAAAAAACTAGCCAGGCGTTGTGGCAGGAGCCTGTAGTTCCAGCTCCTAGGGGTGTGGTGAGGAGGCTGAGTCAAGAGGTTCACTTTTTTTTAAGGAACTGTGAGCTATGATGATGCCATAGCACTCTACCCAAGTGACAAAGTGAGACTCTGGCTCAAAAAAATATAAATAAATAAATAAATAAATAAATAAGAATAAGATCTATAGATAAGCAAATGGTGTGGATGATTAATGGTTTTTTTGTTTGTTTGTTTTGTTTTTACAAATTATAGGAACATACTCGGTATTTTGAATTGTTCTTCAGTAAATCATTTCATGTAACCCAGTGGGCATTTTAATATTGGTATATAAATGCTAGGGAAATGTAACCATGTATATGAGATGCCTATATTTTATTCACAGATACTTATACACACATATATGCACACATGTGTAAGTTATAAGAATAAAAGGACATATATCTATTTTAATTATCAAGTGATAACAATTTGACAGCAAATTCAGGAAAATTGATTTTGCCAAACTGAAAGATGGGAGAAACTATGATAAAGTTAACTCCATAGTTCTCCTTCCAATTTAAAAAGAATATTTTACTACTTTTAACTTAATTGCTCATAGTTTAAATTTGCATATTTAAAAGTTTGGCAACTTGAAAAAAGTAATTGTATTAATCATTACAAATGCTCTGCAGGACTATTCTGTAGGATCTTAACCATTGCACTGGAATCTGCAATAAACAAGGAGATGACAAATTCAGCCCAATGTCTCTTTCATAAAAAAGAAAGAAATTAGTTTAGCTACACTCTTTGCTTTGTCCCATATATAGGTATGTGTACAGATGTTAAACATTAGGTTTTCCATTATATTGATTGATTCCAGTCATCTTAAGAATATTCCTCTCTGTAGATACCAGCACAATGAGTTTTTAAAGAGCTGTTTTTTGAGGGATAATCATTAAGGAAAGGGATGTGACATTTTTGAGAGCATGTTAGCATTTCTGTAAAATGTAATATTAGCTTGTGGTGGTAGAGAGAAATGTATAACTTCAAGCACAGAAAATCCTTACAATAAGGTCCTGAATACTTGATCATAGGACAAAATCTAGATCAAGAGAGATCCTTTCAGGGTATTTTATATATTTAAGGGGAAAAAAAAAAAAAAAAAAAAAAACATGTTTCTCGATGCTGCCCTAGTCCTCAAAACAATGAAGGTCACTGCAGTAAGAAATATCTCTGCTGATTTAGATAATGTGGCCTCATTCCAATATATTCTGGTTTTCCTTTTATCCAATTGAAAACGTAGCACAGGTTTTTACTGTAGGCTATCAGACAGAGTGCAAATATTTCATAGACCATAGTGGGCTTATTAAGTTGGCACCAATTTTAGCCTTTAGGGCAGTTCACTTCATGATTTAAAATGCTTTTCCCACTTCTTTCTTTTTTTTTATTATAGAGTACACGATGCAGATGTTCCTGTTTTGAAAACCTAATGTTAACGATATTTCCAAATGCACACATCTGAGGCTACAGACCATATTGAAGGAATAAAAGTGAATAAGGGAGATGTGTTGTTTACAAGTATTTTATGTTTAAAGATTCCTCAAATAAATCAGTCTTTTAAAAATTTGGTAGTTTGGATGTTTAATATGTGCACATGCTGTGTGTTTGCCATAATTAAATAAATAAGAAAAAATTAGATATAAAAATCATGTAATAAAAATACTTTGGAACTTAATCTTTTTTTGAGATATTCTCTAAACCAGGCACTGTTAGTGAAACTTAACAGTATTCAATTTTTTAATATGTTGATCAGTAGCTTTTAAGGTTTTTTTGTTTATTTGTTTTTGAGACAGAGCCTCAAGCTGTTGCCCTGGGTAGAGTGCTGTGGCATCACAGCTCACAGCAACCTCCAATTCCTGGGTTTAAGGGATTCTCTTGCCTCAGGCTCCCAAGTAGCTGGGAATACAGGTGCCCACCACAATGCCTGGCTATATTTTGGTTGTAGTTGTCTTTGTTGTTTGGCAGGCACAGGCTGGATTCAAATCTGCTAGCTCTGGTGCATGTGGCTGGTACCTTAGCTGCTTGAGCTACAGGCACTGAATTTTTTAATATGTTTATAGGGACTCTATATGTGGGGAATTATTATTTTTATCATTTTATAGGCCAAAAAAAGGAAAAAAAATAGGTAACTTCCCTAAAGCCCCATTTCTAGTGAGTATCAAAAATGTGATTCCAACATGCATACAATCGTCCCAGAATCCATGCCCATCACCAGTACACCACTAGTAATTTGAATCAAGTGTAAACAAAGATGTAAAATAAAGTTAGTAGTAAGTAGAAGAATGTTAGAGTTAAAAGACTCAAAGTAAAAGGAGGCACTATTCATTAAAAATCAGATTAAAAATAAAATGTACAATATATAGAAAATGCAAAACAAGCTTTGGAATAATAAAATATGGCAACTCATAACCAAAGCATTACAATTTTATTTGCATAAGATCACTAAAAGAAAATGGACTATGTTAAGAGAATAAAACTGTTAAAAGAAGAAAAAGCCTAGTAAAATGGCAACATGAAATAAAAGTCTCAGAACACTGATCTAAATTAAAAGCAAAAAAGACCACATTATGATGAGGATTCCAACCCCCTCCCTGGTGTCTTTATTCACTCATGCGCACACACATTCCTTAGACGTATTTCCAATGTTTTCCATGCCACAGGAAGTGGCGATCCAGGGGTGAATAAAAGAGATCCAGTTCCTACCCTCCCTGAGCTTTTGCTGTCATTGAAGGAGATAGATGATAAACACACTCATAATAAAAAAAAAAAAGTGTATGAAGATGCTATGGGGAGAAACAAGGCAGAGGAGGAAGGGAGTGCTGGGAGTTGCAGTTTTAAATGGTGTCATCAGGATGGGCTTCCCCAGTAAGTGGCACTTCAGGGAAGACCCTGAGAAGCCATTTGTATCTCTCAGAGACTGTTCCATCACAAAAGACTGGAAATGCAATTTCCCTGTGCCTGGAATGTGCCTGAAGTTCTTCAAAGAAAATGTAGACATGGATGAATCCAGAGTACAACATGCTAAGTGAGATAATTCAGGCACACAGAGACAAATCCCATATGAATTCACTTCACAGGTGGGAAGGAAAAGTCAGCTGGACTCACAGAAGTGGAGTGGAATGGTGGTTACCAGAGACTGGGGGTGACTGGTCTGGTCAGTGGAGACCTAGTTATAGATAGAGAGGAGAAATAAGTCTGGCATTCTACAGCACATCAAAGTGACTGTAAGTAACAATGTATTGAAAATTTCAGAGTAGCTAAAAGAATTTTAAATGTTCTCCCCACAAACAAATGGCAAAGATTTACCATGATGAACATGCTAATTTGCCTTATTTGATCATTCCACAATGTCAGCATGGCTCAAAACATCTCATTTTACCTCGCAAATATATAGGCAGTCCCTGATTTACAGATGACCTGACTTTTATACTTATGAGCAGGCTTCCAAGGCTCCCCATAAGAATAATTTATAATTAAATAATTAAATTAATAATTTGGGAACTAATTTCTTTCATGCATGTAAATAAAAATGGCATAGTGTCTTTAAGCTAATGCTAGTCTAATTGTTCATACAGTTGTACTTGTCTTAACAAGCAATTTGGTGAGTCTTTATTTATCCTTATCATCATGTCTCCAAAGCAAAAGTCCGGTGCAAGTCCAGGTGAGCCTTCTGTGATGAGAAAAGAAAGGTGCTTCCAATGAAAATGAAAGTAGACACAATTAAGCATTCGGAGAAATGCTGAACACCATCCATTCATTGGGAAAATACAAGGCTTCAGTCACTCAACAATGGGAGAAATTAAGGGATAAAGTGAGAAAAATGGAATATGTGAAAGGCAGTGCTCCAGTGAAAATATCAATTATTACTAAGCAGCATAGTAGATTAATTATTGAATGGAGAGGTTATTTTTGATTTGGTTAGAAAGTCAAAATAAGTATAGTATTCTTATTAGTCTAGAGTTGATACAACATTAGGTGAGTGTAAATCTTTAATATTCTTTTTTTTGAAATTCTCCTTTTATCTAAACCTTTTGTACAGTTTGTTTTTACGTTCTGTTTTTTTGAATTAAAAGAAAGAACATAATAGTTTCTGTAACTTCTTAATGCAATTCAGAGGTATTGTTATTACAGTATTACACTTTACTGTTATTGGCCATTAAAGTATTATTACTATCACCATATAGGCGCTATTCATCAAAGATCCCAGTCACATACAAAGAAACATAGCCAGTCTGTAACATGGCCTGCATATAATTATATATTTTAAATAAAAATTTTTAAAAGTATTAATATATAAATAATTTAATTACATATTTTCTTTGGAAAAGCTCAGAGGCCAGTATGTCTAAAGCAGTGAAGAGGCTGAATTACTTTCTGGTTGCTTCTGTAACAAATTACCACAAATAAGGTGGCTTAAAGCAAAAGGAATTCGTTCTGTTTCATTTCCAGAGGCTCTAGTTCTGAAATCAAGGTGTTGGGCCAATTTCCTTCTGGAGACTCTGGTGGAAATTCCATTTCCTTCTATCAGACTTTGCAAGGTACAGGTGTTCTTTGGCTCACAGCCACATCACTCCAATTTCCGCCTGTGTCTTCACATGGCCTTTTTCTTTGTGTGTCTCTCACAAAAAAACTCTTGCTTTTATTTGATAAGGATTTGTAGGATTGTAGTTTTCAACCAGTTAACCTAGGATAAGCAGATCTTCTCATGACTCTTAAAGTTCATACATTTCCAGGATTCGAGGTGGGTACATTTCAAAAAACTATTTTGGAATTTACAATAGAGGCTACTTTGATTAAAAGCAGAGTGCGGAAAGAGCTAGGGAGGTTAGGAAGGAGGACAGAGGTTGTAGTCAACATGATCACATTGGCTGAGTGACATGAAGCCATTGAATGACATTGCACTGATGACTGACATCATTTGACTTGCATTTTTTTAAGGACCGCTTTTAGGCTGTTAGGAGAACAGATCAAGAAAGACAAGAGTGGAAGCAGGTGACCAATTTGGAGTTTTCTATTGTTACAATCTGAGCTACATTAAAGGGGCCTGGATAGTGGTAGAAATAGTGAGAGTGGTTGCATTCTAGACATTATCTAAAGGAAGTGCTTATTTCTCAAGGACTCTGGCTGTAGTTTGAAGTTGGAGTAACATTTTGCAGAAGATTCCTGAGAGCACTGGTTCTTAGGGAAATATCCGCAGCATGAAGATTTGTGTGATTAGGGAGGCCATGATATTTCCCCATCGGTGACAGAACCCAAGCTTTTACTACCAGCGTAAGTGAAGAGTCTTGACTCAAACCTGGCAGTTGACTTCACACTGGAGAGCCCATTGTCTCTGCTTTCCCGTGTCTCTTGATTAAACTAGTAAATGAATATTTAGCATTGAGAGAATCTAAATGATGCCAAATTCCAAGTCATTTTTGAAGTTGAAAAAGAATTCAGTGATCTTGAATATGATCTTAGAAATAAATTCAAAGCATCATCAGAGTCTTGTTTTTAATTTAAAGCAATGCCTAATCAGAAAAAAAAAATTAATATCGTGCAGTAAAGCTGCAAACTAGTGATATGTTGGTGGAATGAATTTGTTCCTGTAGGTTTGTTATGATTATACTGAAAAATACTTTGTTATATTTGTTGTCATCATTTAGAAATTAGAAGATTTCTCTATATTATTTTTTACAACCATGAATCTATAATTATCTGAAAATAAAATTTTAATTAAAAAATTTAGAGATTTGGTATTTTCATATGAGAGTCAAATTTCTCATATAAAAATATGTATTTCCAGGTTGAGAAATGGAAAGATTGAATAATCATGGTCCATATTCCTACATAACACTAACCTCTGTGGCCTTGTGAAAGTGCCTCCCTACTTAGAAAGTCTCCACAGTCTCTACAGTTTCTTTCTTCCCTCCTCCTCCTATTTTATTGTTATATTTTGTTGTGTTTTGTTTTTTGAGACAGAGTCTCACTCTGTCACCAGGGATTCAGTGCTATAGTATCAGCCTCGCTCACAGCAACCCCAAACTCCTAGGTCCAAGTGATCCTCCTGTCTCAGCCTCCCAAGAAGCTGGGACTACAGGCTCCCACCACCACGCCTGGCTAATTTTCCTATTTTTAGTAAAGACGGGATCTTACTCTTGCTCAGTCTGGTGTGGAACTCATGAACTTAAAGGACCTTCCCAACTCAGTGTCCCACCATGCTAGGATTACAGGCATGAGCCACCACACATGGCCTTCCTTGTTCTTTTTAATGTACTTACCTGATGCTCTCTGTGCTCTCCTGTTCCAATCTGGCTGCTTACTAAGATCTGCTGCATATCTGGTGTTTTAGGGCATCCTTACTTCTGCATCTTGAAATTCTACTTAACTCCTACTTTTGTTTTATGCCTCATTTCTAAGACCCCCAACATGTCATTTTCTCCTTTGCTGAAGCATATTTGTGATAGCTGGGAGAATCAACTATAAAACTTGGAAGAATTATAATCCACACAAGACTACCCTTACTTCTGATGCAGTGATAAGTCTGAAAGTTTCCCAACACAACTCTCTGTTTTCATGATTTTCCAGAGGGCTTACAAAACTCACTGAAGGCTGTTTTACTCATGATTATGGTTTATTACAGGAAAAAAATACAGGTTAAAATTAGCGGGTCGAGTTTGGGGAAACGCCAGGTGCAGAACCTCCTTGTTTTCTCCCTGTGGAGTCAGGGTGCATCACTTTCCAGCCATTGATGCGTGACAACGCTCATGAAATACTGACAAGCACAGATGCTCACCTGAGCCTTAATGTTCAGTGTTATTGGGGTTTCCGTACACAGGCTTGATTAATGGATTGACTTACACTTGTGGTTGATCTTGGTCTCTAAAAATATGGAACGCTTCACGAATTTGCATGTCATCCTTGTGCAAGGGCCATGGTAATCTGTATCATTCCAATTTTAGTATATGTGCTGCTGAAGCAAGCACTGATCTTGGTCTCTAAATTGATTGATACCTTGTGACCCAAAACCCTCAGCTTAAATTGCCTTGTTTTCCTGGTATGGCCTTTCTTACCCTACAACACATCCTTAGACTGTGCTGCATGAGCCGAGACCCTCAGCAAAGGTGCTTCTGTCTGGCATCAGCTCCCAAGGGTCCACGTATTACTTACCAGAGGCTGAGGGCAAAAGCTGGAAAATTTCTTTGGGCAGGGCCTAATATTTTACTACATGCTAATCTACAGTAACTTCTTAAGAATGATACTTGGGAGACAAAAAACAGAAGTATAGAAAAATAATTAAAATGTATAATGATTGCAGAATAAAAGATTTCCACATTCTCCCTCCACTCATTCAAACTAACATACATTTTTCACTCTCAAAGCATTACTCTAGTTTTTAATGATGTTTTAAGAATTCTGGTACCATTCTGACCCTTGATCAATTATAAATGACTTGCTTTTGCTCTCTGAGGCTTTTAAATTTTTCTCTATATCCCCAATATTTTGAAATTTAATGACTATGATGTTTGGAGTCTTTTTTTCACTTGTTATTTTAGGATTTAGTTGGCTTTTCAAACTTGGAGCCTCGTGCTCTTAGTTCTAAAACACTTTCTTGTATTATTCCCCTGATAAGTTCTGCTTTTTTCATATTCATTGTTTTCTCTTCTTTAAATTTCTGTTATTTTGGAAATGAACTTTTTGAGTTGATCAACTAATGTTAGTTTTTTACTTTATGTTTTTATGATATCTTTCATGGCTATTTTGGAGAAGATTTTCATTCAATTCCTTCCATAGCGAGGTGTGTTTTTTTTTTTTTTTTTTAAATTTACACTATCATAGTTTTGTGTTTTATTTTCTTTCTGTATGTTGCCTTTATAGCACTCTAAATTCTTGATGATACTAAATCTAGAATTTTTAAAGTTCTTTTTTCTTGCTGTTTGTATAACTTTTAAGCTTTGAAGATTTGTTGTTAGTTTGTTTTGGTTTTGATGAGTTATTTAAGAAGCTTTCCTTAAAGTTGGGGCATTTTTAATGCAATAGTTTACTTATATTTACTATTGAGACATGAAGATGGATTTTGAAAGTCAAAGTAGTGTTTCTTGACTTTGAGTATCCCTGTAGGGGTAATCAGAGGGGAATTTTTGTTTGTTTGTTTGTTTGTTTTTTTAATAAAGGAAAATGCTGTCAGTCTGTCCTGGGCTTTTCTCTTGGGCATATCAGTTGCAAGAGGGAAGGAGTCTTTCGAAGTTTTACAAGGAGGGTAGGCCTAGCTGTTAGCTTTTGTGTGTATGTAGAAGGGAGTAGGATGATGTGGGCCCCCTAATTGAGGCCCCACAATTTAGAATATAAATTCTTATGGTTTCTGGATGAAAATACCTACCACTATCTCCATCATACTGAGCATTGTCAAGATCAGAATTTATGTAATTTGATATGTCCCAGGATTCAAACTCCTGTCTTTTACCAAAGTGAAAAGAGAGTAATTGCCTATTCACTTTTCCGAGTGGAGACATCTGAGATTGTAACTGCTTGCTCTACAAATTTTTGAACAACCATTCTTGTAAGCAGATTCATACACGCTTCCTGCTTTGTGCGGTACCTGATTTCTTCAAATCCTGAGCCTTTCTGTGAATCAACCTGCTTTATTTCCTTCTCATTGCAGCCTTGACATTCAGTTTTCTCACATAATTAATCTAATTGTCCAGCAACTTCTCAGTTTATAAGAGGTAGTTAACAGCTCTCGCTTGCCACACTGTTCTGTCTTGTTCTCTTTTCTCTTGTGTATTTATGCTAGCTTTTTAACCTCTTCAGTGCTTTTTGGAGGGCAGGTGTGTGTTAGCAGATTTTAGGGAAACCTGTGCATTAGCTTCCTATGCAAGACCAGAGGTCTAAATCGATAAATGTGACCTTGTATTACCATCTCTTTCATCTATTCAAAATATGGATTAGTAAATTATTTTGTAATTGTATGCTGAAATATGCAATCTATATATATGGATTTTTAAAATTATGGCAGGTATGTTTTGGATACTCTGGGGGTATTTATTTTAGAGGTACTTAAACATATATATTTATATTAGAACATTACACATATATAGCACATATACACATCCACTTACATGTATATTACTTTATCTAATTACCATTGCAAACCACATTTATTGAGTGCCTTTGATGGCTTGGACCTTGAACTATGTATTGTGAGTGCAGAGATTGATAAAGTATGAGTTTGGCCTTTCAGGGTCCCTACGTGTGTAGAAATAATTTAGATACTAGAAACTCAAGTAGCAAACAAACTTTATGTTTCAGAACATTATAGAGAATCATAAAGTAAACAAAAAGCTTTTATAAATGAAAAAAAAAATCCATATTATTCACAAATTAAAGCTTGACTGTTATGTTCCTAGGAGTTCTCTCTATGCTCTCACTTGGATTGCCTTTGCCCACATTATAGATTTAATTCAATTCCAGTAAGTATAGTTTTATGATTTCTCAGGATGGATAACATTTAAAGCAGGAAGTAACTAATGTAGACTGCAGCTAAGGGGGAAGGAAAATGGCATTATGCTGAAATGATGCTTGACTCTGGGGGATTATACAACAAGCAATACCCACAAGTCGTGTCCGTGTAGTTAAAGGGCTGGGGTAAATCCAGGCTCTGCTGCCTACTAATAAGGTGGCTCAGATGAGTCAGATTAAGTCTCTAGGACTCAGTTACTTTATCTGTGAAACTAGGTAAATGGTCATACATTCTAGACTTCTTGGAAGGGCTTAATAAAAGAATACATGGAAATTAAGAGCACACTTAGTATGAAGTAATGTTATTTTTATGATGAGAGCACAACTGTCTGGGATAATTCATTGTACTTGAAAACATCTGAACTTCCTTCAGCTCAATCCTTCAGCCTGATGCAGTTACCTGGGAAACATGACAACCAGAGTCTAACCCAGGAAAAACTACTCTTAGTTTGTAAAACTCTGTCAATTTTTATCCAAAGGACTGTTTACACGAAACACATTTCTTCATATAAGGCCAGCTTCACAACAAGAAAAGAGACATTGAGGCAACCCAGGGACTGGCAACAGCAGAAATCCTCTATCAGAGATGCAGAACTCCTCAAGAGAGGAGGCCCCCAGGCTGGACGCAGGCCCCCTGGTTCTCCCTTCTTCCATCACCCTGGCTCCCAAAGGTGCCTGCCACTGACTGAATCTAGCTGGAGCCCCTCTGACTTCAGGAGCTGGAAACCCAGCCTCCCTGTCGTCCACCTCATACTACAGAGCAGACCAGGAACCAGAGAGGAATGATTTGTGGACACACAGGCCCAGGAGCAGCACAGACACTCAAGACATAATCACATCATCCACAGTGGAAAACTGCTGAAGACATTACATATTCAGACTCAAAACATGCCAAAATATTAGTGCTTAAAAGAATAAATTTTTAATTATGCAGAAATCTTGGCAAACTGCAACCAAATATTCCATTAAAATTCTAGGGAGCTGAGGATGTGTACGTGTGTGTTCATGAACTTGTGGGACAGGAGAGAAGGGGCAGGGGGTAAGGGAGAGGAGCAAGTGAACATTTAATACTTCCGGGGAACTCTTCAGGCCACACTGAGAATCTCTTTTCTAAGCTGCTGTAGCACATCATACTCTTATCACTATGGCCAAAACCTTACATTGTTTTGCATTTTTTAAATTTTCATTTGACACGTAAGTATTATACCTGTTTATAGGATACAAAGTGATATTTCGATACATGCATACAATGTGTAATGATTATATCAGGGATTAGCATATCCATCATCCCAAGCCTTTATCATTTCTTTATTTGGAGAACATTCAAAAATTCCTTCTTCCAGCTATTTGAAAATGTACAATAAACTATTTTAAACTATAGGCACTCTACATTGCTGTAGAACATTAGAATGTCTTCCTTCCCTTTAACTGTAATTTTGCATCTGTTCAGCAACCACTTTTTTTTTTTTTTTTTTTTTTGCAGTTTTTGCCTGGGGCTGGGTTATGAATGCACCACCTCTGGCATACGGGCTGGTGCCCTACTCCTTGAGCCAAAGGCACCGCCAAGCAACCACTTCTTATTCTCACTTCTCCCGTCCTTCCCAGTCTCTAATAACCACAATAGTTTTGCATGTATACAATAAACACTTGTTGAACATTTATCGTGGACCAGGAGCAAAGCCTGGTCCTGTGCATTTATGGTGAACCCCGAGCCTGTGCTGAGCTCTCACTTTTTGAGTCTCTTTCCCTAGAATTAAACTAGCATAGTAGGGAACTGGAATCATGTGTTTTTCATTCTGTTTCAGTATTTTCTGGCACAGTATCTATGACATAGCAGATATTTAATGAATTTTTGTTGAATTGAAATCGAGAAACTAAAAAAAAACCAAACCTATACTCTATTCAGGTTCTTTGTTCAAAGTTGCTGGAGACTAAAAAAGAGATGAAATAACAGAATGTTGGTTCTTGGAAAGTACAAAATAAAATGTGAAAGTAAAGTAATTACTTTTTTTTACTATTTTAATAGAATCCCGTAACAGAAGAGTCTACAATTAGTTCACACTTTGCCAGAAAAATATAAACGGATTTTTTTTTTCTTCTATTAAGATTAAACAGGTCATTTGTTATCATAAACTTTATTTTTTGGTAACTTTTTTGTTATTTTTGAACCATTTCTCCTTAAATATGACAGTGTAAACAAGTCAAATTATCAGTTAGCGTAAGATCTCTGGTGTTGTGAGAAACCATCTTCACGTGGAAGCCAGCAGAGGTGGGTTCTGGGATGGTGCCTGTTCTGTGTGACATGTGTCACCACACCGATTGTCAGTTGGAGTTAGTGCACCTGAGTGTCTCAAGAAGAAATTTATTTTCTTCCTCATGAATTCACGTGTGTTTTCCTATATTATCTGGAAAGAAATTGCATTCACAAAAAAAGAGATTTTTCTACTAACAGGCGATGTAATTAGGATGCTATGTTTCTTTCACCGAAATTTGTTTATTCTGTTTGTGAAGATGGTCTTATATGAGGAAATGTAGATTCATTTTTTTATACATAAAGACAATGCAAAAATAAATATGGAAGTTTGGGCCATCCTTAAAATAAAATCAGAACCAGGATGCTTTAAGTGAACTGTTTAAGGATCAGCAGACGTGTACGCAGTTATCTCTTCCTAGCGTTGTCAAATACAAACTAAACTATTCAGTACACACTGTATCTCCTACTTGCTCCAATGACAGCACTTGGGGAGAAGAGATGAAAGCCGTCCACGAGAAGGCCTGAGCCCCTTTCTGGCCCTTCTCTGCTCTTTGTTTCCAGCATTTTCAAACAGCTCACACTCCACAGTGAGCTCAGAGGTAGACCGCACAGTGGGGAGTTGACTTTAAGTTCCTTTTACCTTTTGCAGCTATATTGCTGACTGTGCATTTTAAAAAAGGTCTTAAATTGGTAACTGACAAAGTTATATATAAAATAGTAAGACTTTGATGTTCTTGTTTTCTTCCCTGTGAAGTCTGCAGTGGCAGTGAAAGATCATGTAGACTGAATGACCTTCCCAAGGGTAACTTTTATTAGGAACCAAATGAGTCCTGCCTTCCACAGATGTTTTTTCAAAGCTTTATATGTGCAGGTAACTCCGGAGGCAAGCTTTCTGTAAATAGACATTCCTTTGTGGCCACATACTCATAATTCTTGTCGAGTGAAACCAGTGAAAGGTGGTTTAAAAGAGCACCACCTCTTTGCTGTGAAATAATTTTCTTGAACATAGCAAATCAATATAAAATGTTCTAGTCAATAATTAATAGCTATAAGTATTTTACATTTATCGATAATAGTAAAAAAGTCCATGTTATATTATTCTTTATAGGAAATTCAAGCTTATTATCTTGTACTAAAAAAAAAAAGTAGCCATACTGTAGTGACCATAAAGTGAATTAGCCATGTTGAAATTTGAGAATTAAAATCTATCAAAAAAATAAGTTTTTTCTGGAATCTTGAAAGAATATTTCCCCATCCCCAAATATGTCCTTTGCATTGATTTCTGCCATAGCTTTTCTCCCAACTTTGGCCTCCTGGACATTGGCTACTATTGTTCTTCTTGGGAGAGTGGTCTTTGAGTATCTGATCTAGCCTTTCCTTTTCCTGTTTTATCCTTAGTGTGGACAAAAACCTTCATTCACTGATTCCCCCAAGACAGTGCTATAATTTTGGCAATAATTTACTGAATATTGGGAAAGGAGAGTGCAATACAAAAATAGTAACATCCTATCTTTAACTGGTTAACATTGGAATAAAGGAACTGAAATGCAAAATACATCTACACAGAGTATTAAGGTAACAATTTTAAAAATAAAAAACAAGCTAGCTCGTCAGGTTGATTAATTGAAAAACAGTTTTTCACCCCGGGCTCCTAAATTTGTTTGTCATCCTGTTGCGTGTATTGGCTGCTTTGGCCTCCTGTAGATGCAGCCTCAGGGCCTTCCATTTCTACTGTAGCTGTGCAGGAAAGGGCTGTGTATCTATACCAAACACTTCCAAATACTCTCCTAAACTACTTAGAATGAAAAAAAACAATGGGGGTGTTGGAAGCAGTTAGTGATTTTTTTTTTTTTTTTTGTGAGAAACTAACCAAACTTAGGAACAACAAAAATACAGTAAAAAATAATTGTTATTTTGATGAATAATTCACATGACTTCATTAATAGTAAATACAATTAATGTATACAGTCAAATTCCCCTAATAGTTGTAATTCCCTTATAGTAGTAATTTTTAAAGTGCTTAAAAATAATTTATATAAGCATTGATTTCTTCACTTTCTCTATTTACCCTAACAACACCAAAGTATATGTAACAAGTGTAATAAATTTACACCTAATTTGTAATTTATTGGTGTTTTATAGTTGAAGACGCTAATTTCCAGAATTTTTTTTCCATTTCTGAAAACAGTGAATCTTGTTCATAAATAAAAAAGAAAAACATATAGAAAAGTTAATAAAAATGTAAAAAAAAAAAACCTATAATGAGTTATCGAAATACAATAAAGTCAATGAAAAGATAGAATACACACAAACACACACATGATTTAAGGTTTATCTTAAATACTCCCAAATACATCAATGCTTATGCTGCTTGTAACTGGAGTTTTAAAAGATAGTGTAAATATTTCCAGAATTTATGCTATATTTTAAAAATTACCTTGGACTTTTGTTTTGATGTGTTCAGGGTGATTTCTAATAATTAATTTTATTGATACACATACTCATATTTTGATATGTGAAAATAAAACACACATATGTTTTAAGTGAGTTTTTGTTTCATTATTGTACTTTAATTTTATATGCATATGAATTTTATTTGGGTTGTCATTCAAATAATAGTGGAAATAAAAAGAAAGTACTTACAAAAAATTGTAAATTGACTATCGGCTCTGCCCTTCTAGCACAGTGGTTAAGGTGCCAACCACATACACCCAGGCCCAGACTAGCTAAAACAACAACGACAACTGCAACAAAAAAACAGCTGGGCATTGTGACAGGTACCTGTAGACCCAGCTACATGCGGGGCTGAGGCAAAAGAATTGCTTAAGCCCAAGAGTTTGAGGTTGCTGTGAGTTGTGATGTCACAGCACTCTCCTGAGGGCAATACAGTGAGACTCTGTCTCAAATAAAAAAAAGAAAAGAAATTGTCTATGATTGTACAAATAAAGTTCAAAAATTTTACCATCCTATCTATAACAGAATGCCAAAGAAAACTAGGTGAGCATTTTTTCTTTCTTCTTAACTAAATACATTTGCATGATTATATCCCTAGATCATTTTAAGAGAAAAAGATTAGTCTCTCAATTCTTGTCTTTCTGACCATGCCATCAGAAGAGGAGAACCCCCAAAAAGGGTGTTTTAAAATTTCCATTTGAATTCTCTGCAACATTAATCGAAAGATCAGTAATACACTCTTGGGAATTTGTTTAATAATAGTTATACTTAATTATCCGATATATGTTGAGTACCTACAATGCATGCTGTCTGTCAGTACCAATCCCACCTACAATGTACTAATTGGACAAATGACAGGGGTAATCACAACTTTCTAAGATCTTGCCAAAATTGTAAGTTCACATTTGAGAAGAAATTACTAATGACTAGCCAGACTCCTATGTGTTCTTGGGAGAATAATTAACCATAATTAAACACACAGCTCCTTTCTGCACTCACCCTGAGCACTGATCATAAAGTCGTGCGTGTCTGCGGTAGCAGCATCTGCGCGCAATCAAGAAATGGTTAGTATGCTCTCTCAGCTTCCCCCATCCCTTGATCACCTTCCTCCAAGTAAATCTGATATATTGCAATTGACCTATATTTGTGCCAGGTTGTTTCAAACATATTTTTTAAAGTTAGTGCAGTTTTCTTGTTAAAATGGCAATAAACATTCTGCAACTTAATTTATTTATAAATTCATTATCATGAGCCAATGTATTTGTTCTAATACTTCTCCTAACTTTATGATACCAAATTTTAAAAGTACACCTAGGCACATTTGATGTGTTACTTCCTAACCTGAAATCATATGAAGTTAGGAAATATAATAAATATTAAAATTAAAGAGCTATTGATTGATTAATTGATTTTTTGAGACAGAATCTGGAAATGTTGCCTGAGCTACAGTGCCATGGACTCAGCCTAGATCACAGAGACCTCAAACTCCTGAGTTTAAGTGATCCTCATGCTTCATCCTCATGAGTAGCTGGTACTATAGGTGTGTACCACCATGCCTGATTTATTTTTCAGTTTTAACAGCAGAACATTATGACTTAGGTGTCTATTTTTTTATGGTTTTTTTTTTTTTTTGAGACAGAGTCTTACTTTGCCACTCTCAGTAGAGTGCTGTATTGTCACAGCTCACAACAACCTCAAACTCTTGTGCTCAAGTGATTCTCTTGCCTCAGCCTCCTGAGCAGCTGGGACTACTAGATGCAGCTGTCACAACGCCCAGCTATTTTTTTTTGTCTTGCTCTGGCTCAGGGTGGTCTCAAACCTGTGAGCTCATGCAATCCACCCACTTTGGCCTCCCAGTGTGGTAGGATTATAGGCATGAGCCACCATGCCCAGCCATTAGGTGACTATTTCTTAGTAGAGATGGGTCTTGCTTTTCTCAGGCTGGTCTGAATCTTCTGACCGGAAGCAATCCTCCTGCCTTGGCCTCCTAGAGTGCTAGAATTACAAGCGTGGGCCACCACACCTGCCCAAAATGTAATTATTTTTAAATGTACTTAATTGATATATGTGTACTTACTAACCTATAGATAGGAATATTGTCAGTGATATTTCTGAAATGCCACATTTCATTGAAGACTTAGTATTATGGGCATTCTTCTCTCTTCCTTGGGATGCCATGCCATTCTCTTGCTCCTTTTCTTTCCCTTCCTCTTCTCTCTCTCCCTGTTCTCTGCTCTGTCTCTTTCCCATCTCTTCTTCTCACTCTCATTCTCTAATATAAAATAAACTCATACTTACATATTCTAAAAAAAAAAAAAAAAAATTTAATGTCAACATTGGAAAAAAATAATGGACTTTTTTTTTTTACAAGAGTGTCATTTTATTTTATTTTTTGAGACAGAGTCTCACTTGTAGCCCTCAGTAGACTGCTGTGGCATTACAACTCACAGCAACCTCAAGCTCTTGGGCTCAAGCCATTCTCGTCTCAGCCTCCCAAATAGTTGGGACTACAGGTGTCTGCCACAAGGCCTGGCTATTTTTAGAGACAGATTCTGGCTCTGGCTCAGGCTGGTCTGGAACCCAGAAGCTCAGGCAATCCACCTGCCGGGTCCTCCCAAAGTGTTAGGAGTACTGGCGTAAGCCACCGTGCCTGGCTCAACTGTCATTTTAAAACACATTGTTTATTGATAAGGCAGGATGTGTTTAGATAGTGTGAAAAACATAAAGGTAACATCTATAGCCCCCCTCTTTTTTTTTTTTTTTTTTGGTTTTCACTTTGTAAAAGAGAACTAAAAAATAAATGTTGCATACAAATACATGTGTGTATATATATTATATGTGTGGGTATGATTTTGTTACTGGAATTTCTTCTTCAAAAGGTCCTTGGTCTGGGGATTAGAAGAATGAATCCATGGACCACATATCCAGTGGTAAACCAGGAATTATTTAACAGAAAATAATATAGAAATAGCAGCGGAGCTTCTGGCAGAAAGAAAAATCCAAGTTGGAAAAAATCTCTCCTGTCTGGGTCCTTTGTAGGGGTATATATATATATATTCCTAACAAATGAATGGATACAATCCCTTCCACTCAGGCAAAACACCAGTGAGTTCCCAGGCCTAGGAAACTTACATGAAATTGATCCAGCCTGAGAATGGGGGGTTCCAGGTTCAGCCCCAAGTGCAAGAGGAGGGAGACAGAGGCTGACAGCAGAGACAGTAAGGTGTTCTCTGAGCTGGCAACATGGAGGGGTCTTTCCAGAAGTTGTCTGGCACCTCTGGCCACTGGAGCCTCCTGTGGCCCCTCTGTCTACCCTCCAACCTGCTGGCTCCTTTGCCCACTGCTACACCAACACCCTCACCTCTACCCCGGGCAGAGACACGGAAGGCAGGCCTGTCCTTCCCTACACAGAAGGCAAGCCTGTCCTCCCCTTGGCTCGGACTCCACTGGCCAGGCGACACCCACCCTGTATCAGTTTCACGATGTCACTCTGTAGGAACCTAAGAAAGAAAACCTAAAATTGCAGAGTGCAAGCTGTCTGGCAAAAGAAATTATCAAACATTGTAAATAGACCGTGGCAGTAATCTGCATTAGTGATACTGATACTGGAATTTCCTCTTCTCTCCTGGCTAGCGCACCAAATTTGATATTGGAGTTTCAGGTTCTTGGTCTCGGTGATTTGAAGAATAAATCCGCAGACCACAGATCACTGGTAAGACAGGATTTATTTGCAGAAAAGAACACAGAAACACTAAAGCTCTCGGTAGGTAGAGAAAACCCAAGTCGGGAGAGAAAAGCTCTCTCTGTCTCTCTTGGTCTCTCTCCCCAGTTCTTTGTCTAGTGGTCAGGTGTATGGGTTCCTTCTAAAAGAGGCCAGGAAATGAATGGACAAAGTCCCTTCCCCTGGGGCAAGGTGAATGAATGTATTAATGAAGGGACACAGTCCCTTCCCCTGGGGCTAGGTGAATGAATGTATTAATGAATGGACACAGTCCCTTCCCCTGGGGCTAGGGGAATGAATGTATTAATGAATGGACACAGTCCCTTCCCCTGGGGCGAGGTGAATGAATGTATTAATGAATGGACACAGTCCCTTCCCCTGGGGAGAGGTGAATGAATGTATTAATGAATGGACACAGTCCCTTCCCCTGGGGCGAGGTGAATGAATGTATTAATGAATGGACACAGTCCCTTCCTCTGGGGCGAGGTGAATGAATGTATTAATGAATGGACACAGTCCCTTCCTGGAATTGAGGCCTAGGAAACTTACATGAAATTGACCTAGGCATAGGAAATGGGGGCTCCCTGTTCAGTCATAAGTGCAAGGGGAAGGAAACACCAAGGTGCCAGTGTCTCCCTAGCAGTTGTCCGGCCTCTTGGGTTATTTGGAGGGTCTGGTGGAGGTGGGGGGAGTGAGAGGCCCCTCCTTGCCTATCCTCCAGCCTCTGGTTCCTCTGCGGGCTGCCAGGGCACCAACGCCACCAAGGCGAGGCTGCAGGTCCTCCTCTCAGCTCAGCTGAGCTGGCTGGGGCACCACCTGTCCTGCATCATTAGCACCTTTTTTTGTCTAGCTACTTATTGATTAAATGATATCTATATCTATTGTGTTCCCAAGCGTTTGATACAGGGCAGGTGGTGCCCCAGCCAGCTCAGCTCCATGGATCTGCCGCCTCCGCCTGGTGTGGCGGGCAGAGGAACCAGCGGGTTGGAGGGTAGGTGGGGGTGGACGGGCCTGTGGAAGCTCCAATAGCCTGAGGGGTCAGACAACTGCTGGGGAGACGCCAGGGCCTTAGTGTCTCCCTCTTCTTGCACTGCCCCCTGAAAAGGAACCCCCCCCCCCCCATTTCTTACACCTAGGTGAATTTCATGTAAGTTTCCTAGGCGTGGCCAACTTTGGGAAGGGACTGTATCCATTCACTAATGCATTTCTTCCATTTGGGTTTACTCTTTGCCAGGAGCTTTGGTGTTTTTTCTCTGTATTCTTTTATGTGAAATAAATTCGGTCTTACAACTGACCTGTGGTCCATGGATTCAGTCTTCCAATCACTGAGACCGAGGAACTACTGAAGACGGAGTTTCCGAACCATGTTCTCCTGATTTTTTTAGTTTACCAGAATCCCTGGGGACTCATTGATATTGAACATATTTTGGCGCCATATTTTTCTTGAGAGAAGATTGTTTTAACGTTCTCATTGAAAACTACAAACTGAACTTCGTGGGGGAAGTGCCAAATAATAGCGTACACACAGTAGTGGGGGGAAACACCCGCATTCAACAGAGTACTATATTAGGACAGAGCATGCAGGAAAACTTTTGAGTCCACTTGAAATTTCAGGGAGGATTAAAATGGCAATAAGTGCATGTAATATCCTAGCTGGAATTTGTTCAGGATATCAGGGCCAAGCGCTCTTTTAATTATTCAGTTAATGGACCTGTCCATGCCAAAATAGCCACCCTACAAGGAGGTTGGCAGCCTGTTGTTCCAGAAGTATGCCCTCATTTGTGCACTCTAAACCCACACACCAGCTAATTGCTTATCTGCTTCCATTTTTGTGCCAAGATTCCAGTTTCATTTATGAAGTTAGGTACGTGAGTCATTCTTGGGATTTGGGGAAATAGTTTAATAGTAGATAAACTAGTTCTGCTTTATTGAAATGGTTTATACATAGGAAATTCGTGGGGTTTTTGGCAGTTTTTGTCCAGGCTGGGTTTGACCTCCAGCATATGGGGCTGGCGCCCTACTCCTTTGAACCACAGCTGCCGCCCCAGGAAATTCCTTTTTAAGGGTGTATCTGGCTTTATAGCTATGTACTACCTAAAGAAATCTGGAACACATGGTGCACATTATTATTTTTCACTAATCCACTCATCCACCTATCATGATAATGCTGACTCTTCTTAACTTTTCTATGTCAGAAAATGATTTAGGTTAGCGTGTTCATCAATCACTCACATGTTTCCAGATATGTGCAAATCTAATTTCTAGTCAACGTTCTGAGTTTTCAAGTTTTATTTTTATGCTTTGATATCCTTTAACTAACTGAAAGTCTAACACTTAGATATTTTCTTTTGAAAAACAGATTTACATGAATTATGAAGTGCTTCCACTTTCCCATAAGTCACTAATGCCTGAAAACATTAAAAAGACTCACATAAATTTGACTCAAGCCCTGCAGTACAAACAAATGTGTGTTGAGTATAGCCTACTCCAGGGAGTTAGGAGAAGTATAAAGTAGTTTGTTTCAATTTCTCCTTATTATTGTGCCGGCACTGATGTGACTGATGCAAAGACGAGCATTCAATTCTTCACTCGTGTTTCTCCTCCCCTCTAGCCTTGCCTTTCCTCTCCTTTCTACAATCTGTCTCTAACTTACACTGCAGACCCAGGAAAATATTTCTACATGTATGAAAACAAGTTTGCTACCCTTAAAACATAAACATTAAGTCACATAACTGTAAATAGAAATCTTACTGCTAACAAAACTAGGAAAGCTAAAATATGATGATATTGACAGATTATTATGGTCTAAATTATTTGATTCCACTGTAAGTCAATTCACTTATGAGAGACTTCAGGATTAAAGTATCTCCTTCATACTTTTTTCTTTAATTTACTTTAAATCTGATGCAACATAAATATCAGAGAAAATAATAATTGAAATATGCTTTTCATGTTGGGATTCAATATTTTGAGATGGTCACAGATAAACTGAAAAGTGTTGGAAACTGAGATGGAAAAGAAAGTGAAGCTCAGAAAATAAATTATATTAATAAAGGGACTTTCTAGATCTGTTTTTCTCTGAGAAAAGAGCTTAGTGTTTTTACCTATATTGACTCTCACAATGTTCAGGCTGACTATTTAAATGAGAAAATGAAATTTTAAAAAGTTGATGAAATAACACTCAGGTGATACTACATGTATTAATAAGCAGAAGAACCAGAATTAAATGCCAGGGTTGTTGAGCTAACAATCCTTATCATTTTCAGGATGTCAGAATAATTCTGTTGAAAAAATACCAGCTATTGTGATTTGGTCTTCAGGAAGTTCAACTGGAATCATTTTGTCTACAAGATAAAGGCAAATTTTGGATTCATAATACAGGACTATGAAATAAAAAAGAATAGTGCCAATAAAATATAAGTTTAAGGTTCCTGATTAAAAAAAAAAAAATCTTCATAATGGACTAAGTCACTTGACATCAGTATTAACCAAACATAATTTATGAAGCACTTTCCTAGAACACAATATTGCATAGGTAAGGTGTACTTAGAGATAATGAAACAAAATTACATACAAAATTTGATAAAGTAGAATTATCATAGGATTTAATTCATTATATGTTGTAAAAATTGATTACAACAGTGGTTCTCAACCTTCCTAATGCCATGACCCTTTAATGCAGTTCCTCATGCTGTGGTGACCTTCAACCATAAAATTATTTTCGTTGCTACTTAATAACTGTAATTTTGCTACTGTTATGTAAATATCTGATATGCAAGATCTGCAGGATTGTCTTAGGTGACCCCTATGAAAGGATCGTTCGACCCCCAAAGGGGTCGCAACCCACGGATTGAGAACAGCTGGATTACAAGAATTGGAGTTACTCTTGTCATACCCAAATAAATTAGAGTCAAGGCACTAGGGGTACAAAGTACACAGGATACAAAGCACCTGTTCCAGGAACTGTCTCGAAAGCCTGCCTGCCAAAATAACTTGCTATACACCCATAGGACTAGTTATTCCAAGTGGCTGACAAAATGACCTGCCATGACTGTGAGGCTAGGTATATCTACAGTCGTCACTCACCAACCAGAGATTACCAATTACCAAAAAACTTCAGTAGAGCCAATACTTTCTTTCAAAACAATGTGCATAACATTTCTCTTCCCCTGGGACATACTAAAGACCATCCAGGTTCTGTATATGCCTTGAATTTCAATTCTGTCTTCATATATGTTCCTGAAGAGTTTTATTCCTTTTTTATTTTATTTTATTTTGACTTACCCAGTGTCATAAATGAGGTCCAAATTGAGCTCAGCTGGAAAGGTTTAGTAATCCTCAGAACCATACTGAGAAGTATCTGCACACAGGCCCCTTGCACCTCTGTTTCTGCCTCTCACCAGTTTTTGCCCTGTGAGTGTCTCTCTTGGATCTAACTCCTGTTTCTTATGATCTGAGTTCTCCGGTTTTAGTTGAGATTTGATATTATCAGGGGCCTTTCCCTTTCTGATTAGGAAGGACGTTTTCTCCTTTGTTAAAGAAGGTTTTGACCTTCTTCCTGGGGGATATGTCCTTTATTCTTTGATTCATTTTGCACACTTGATTTTTATTTTGGCTTTTGTGTATTTGGTATTAAACTGAGTTTTCTAGATAAATTATTTACAGAATGGGCTCTGGAGGTTGAAAGGCAGACCAAGATAACTCCCATCAGGGACTCTAGTTGCTTATAGGCTTAAGCATTTTATGGTCCTTATTCCTATGGTTTCTTATCTCACTAGAGAGATTATTCTTTTTTAAAATTAATTATTTTTTTTTATTGTTGGGGATTCAGACAACTTGGAGTCACAGTGATCTTCCTGAGGTTCTTTTGACTTTCCTAAACTTGTTTTTCTTAGAAATAAACTAGAAGATTATGGCTACTAAACCAAACAATCTGAATGGGGCAAATATCTTAATTGGTATCTTGAGGTTTCCAAATGTATTAAAAAATCAGAATTTCTCTCACTTCCAAATACTGCCTGTAATTCAACTGGGATAAATAAACAATTGAAGGGCGTAAGAAAGGTTTTAGAAACTTGAACTCTCTATGTTTCTGAGTTGCTGTCCTTCCTCCCTGCCTTTCACTCTCCAAACTTCTCCTCTTCCCTGTACTTCTACATCTCCCCTTCCTGCTTTCCAATCTCAAACTATAAAGCCTGTCCCCTTAAGGTTAGACCCTCTGGTAATCCTGATGTTCCCCAGATTTCCTGGGGAAATCAGTCAAAGAATTTCTTTGGGTTAATGAGGACCCTCATTGCTTTACTGATGGAAGGAATTTAACATTCCAGGTTTACCAACCCAGCTTCTCTGATCTTTTCTTTCCATGCTTGTGGGAAAGGGCAGGCCCAACACTGAATGGCAAAAGTTAATTGGACCTTTCCTCAGCAGAATTTGGCAAGACCTAGCCTCACTTCCCAAGAATCTGGTTTATAATATGGCCACTAGGCTTAACAACAAGCAACGACTTTGCATAGGGCCATCCTCAAAGCACTTGCTAATGTGGTTGATTGTAATAAAATGCAAGCTATACCCAAGAACCAAATGAAACTGTTCATAAATATTATCACATATTCTAGATTTTATTCAGAGAAATCTGTGGCCTTCTCATGGATGTTGACCTAATAAAATCACCTTTAATTCAATGTTTGTTAATGGTCTCTCCACCAAATTTTCTGTTAGTAAAAGACTTTGCATGAAATGCCAAACCATCCCAAGCACTGGTCTTGTTAATTTGGCAAATTGATTGGCTCACATCCTAGGGAATACCAATTAAATGAGGTTGCTAAAATCCTAAACTTCTAACTGTAATAGATGAGTGTTCCCAGAGAAAACAGTTGGGACTCTACATGGTGGGACCACATCAGACCTATCTGGTTCAACTTTTATGTGATAATGCCGTGTTTTTTTTTTTTTTTTTCAGTTGCCATAGACCTCTACATTGAAGGTCACATAACCTGAGCATGCACAGGTGAATCAAGCATGCAACCATAGGTGAAATCTAACTTCTTGGACAAGATTGAGGAACAGGGGTTGAGTTTTATAGCAGAAGACAGGATCCAATCACCGTGAGTTTTGGGGTCATGGCATCTTACTTTATTGTAAGATTCACAAAGATCACCCACCTTTATCTGATATTTATAAATCTTGACCTAGCCCCCAGCTCAGGGAGACAGATTTGACCATTTCTTCCTGTCTCTTTGTCAGGAGTGGGAGTTTTTAAATAAACTATCAATGGCTATTCTGTTCCAGTTCATTTCTATTTGCGTTATTCAGTTGTTGTTTTTTTTATTATAGATAAAAATATGCACCATAGATGTGGCCCGACCCATTGCCCTCCCTCCACCCAAACCTCCCCCCTCCCTTCCCCTTCCTTGGTCCTTTCCTCATAGTCTTGTGGTATAGTTGGGTTATAGCCTTCATGTGAAAGCTATAGTTTAGCTTCATAGTAGGGCTGAGTACATTG
>CAUYPK010021878.1:0-15938 GCA_963574355.1 Loris lydekkerianus
TTTTTTTTTTAATAGAGACAGAGTCTCACTTTATGGCCCTTTGGTAGAGTGCCGTGGCATCACACAGCTCACAGCAACCTCCAGCTCCTGGGCTTAAGCAATTCTCTTGCCTCAGCCTCCCGAGTAGCTGGGACTACAGGCGCCCGCCACAACCCCCGGCTATTTTTTTGTTGCAGTTTGGCCAGGGCTGGATTTGAATCCATCACCCTCGGCATATGGGGCCGGCGCCCTACTCACTGAGCCACAGGCGCCGCCCCGAGAATCCTTAATTTAAATGAACATTTATTTTCTTTGTATACACTCTTTACATCAAAGACTTGTTAAATAGTTTTAAAAGTATAAAGCCCTTAAATTATTTAAACTATAGTTTCACCTTGCTTTCTCTCTACAGAAAAGAAAAACATGTCTAGGGCTAGAGCTTGGCAAGACTTACACATCTAGGACTGTATGTTTCCTGATACAACTCTAACCTTTTTAGCCCCTAGAGAGTAGGAAACTAGCTCTATTAATTCACATTTTACCTGCAATCAAAAGAGCCAGCCCATCAATTTTTTGAAGCCAAGATACTATCCTTACAATGGCTTTGTCATGTTAAAGACACGTCAGAGCTGTGTGAAATGACTACCCATGCAAGTCTGCCTTCCTTCCGTGTTCTTCAAACCCTCACAATGGTCATATGTTTCACTGAACTCATAAATGAAGTCAATTCCTTGAGGTACACGAAATATCCATACACAGAAAGAGAAAGAAGAAAACTACAGCAAATCCAATTTCTCCTTTTTAAGACATTTATTTTTCACTCCAAATTTGTTGCAAGGAAACCACTATAAGACACAAGAGCACACTACTAAGCCTTAGAAACCGTAAGACACTTTACAAAGACATCATCATCAGCATAGCAATTTATGGCTTGAAGTATCAACCTATTTCATTCAATTACTTAAATGCTAATCCGGAGGATCTACAGTATCTATACAGATTATCCCCTATCTTTTAGAATATGAAAATATACAAATAGGTCAAGTTTGTTTTTTTTTTTTGAGACAGAGTCTCAAGCTATTGCCCTGGCTAGAGTGTGGTGGTGTCATAGCTCATAGCAACCTCCAACTTTTGGGCCCAAGTGATCCTCTTGCCTCAGTTTTTCTATTTTAGTAGAGATGGGGTGGGCGGGGGTCTCGCTTTTGTTCAGGCTGGTCTCAAACCCATGGGTTCAAACAATACACCCACCTTGGCCTCCCAGAGTGCTAGAATTATAGGCATGAGCCACCAGGCCTGGCCTAGATCAAGTATAATTTTTAAGCTCATTTCTGCAATAAATGTAACTTTTCGGAATGGAAATTAAAAGTTTTCAAGCTATTCAAGGGGATAAAAGCTGAATAATTTGAAGAGAAAGCATTTAAATCCATTCATTTAGCACATATTTATTGGGCACCCATTAT
The DNA here is from genome assembly GCA_963574355.1 of Loris lydekkerianus. NCBI lineage: Eukaryota > Metazoa > Chordata > Mammalia > Primates > Lorisidae > Loris > Loris lydekkerianus. The sequence goes on from CAUYPK010021878.1 coordinate 1,440, forward strand.
ATGTTAAATACACCTCAAGTTTGAAGTATAGAACCAAAGACACTGATAATTCAGGTCAGAGACTGGTGTGGTGATAATACAGTCACATGTAAATAAAAGACAGGGTCTCTTGGAAGACAAGACAAACAATCCCAGACCATAAATATCAGTATGAGTAAATAGGGCCCTCTATTGAAACTATTCCACAGAGTGCATGAGAGATAATGGCAACACATTTTCTTTCTTACCAAACATCTCTTCATCTGGAATGACTGGACCTTCACAGCCTGGATAGCTTCATCCAAGAGCTTTTCCTGCTCATCCTGAGGTGACTGCTGTGTTGTAGGCTGGGAAAAAAAAAAAAAAAAAAAATCCCACAAATGTCTCATAAGCACATTCTTCTAGCAAATCTGTTATTTCTATAGCTCTACCCATAGTCCTCTCCCAAGACTTTGATGAGGGCTCACTCCAGCTTTATATCTAGAACCCATTTATCAATTTTGACAGCTACTGAATGAACACGGAGCTGTGCCCAGTCACTGAAGCTAACAGCATATGACTGCTAAAGGAAAACAGTAATGCGTACAACAAATTGCCTGCCTTTCTCAGAAAAATATTCCTGTGTTACCTGGCCTCAAACTTGTGGTGGTAGTTTGCAGCTGTGTTCTGCTAATCCAAGCAGAACATAGCCATCCTACCAAATGCCTTGTTTTTTTTTGAGACGGAGCCTCAAGCTTTTGCCCTAGGTAGAGTGCCATGGCCTCACAGCTCACAGCAACCTCCAACTCCTGGACTTAAGCAATTCTCTTGCCTTGGCTTCCCAAGTAGGTGGGACTACAGGCGCCCACCACAACACCCTGCTATTTTTTGATTATGGTTATCATTGTTGTTTAGAAGGCCCGGGGTGGATTCGAACCCGCCAGCTCTGGTGTATGTGGCTGGCTATGAGCACTGAGCCAGAAAGATTTTTTTTTTCTTTTTGGTTAAATATATAATTTTTTTTTTTTTTTTTTTTTTTTTTTTGAGACAGAGTCTAAAGCTGTTGCCTTTGGTAGAGTGCCGTGGCATCACAGCTCATAGCAACCTCAAACTCTTGGGCTTAAGCGATTCTCTTGCGTCAGCATCCCGAGTAGCTGGGACTACAGGTGCCTGCCATAATGGTCGGCTATTTTTTTGGTTGTTGTTGTTGTTGTTGCAGTTATCATTGTTGTTTTAGCTGGTCTGGGCTGGGTTCGAACCCATCAGCCTCAGTGTGGCCAGCACCTTACCCAACTGAGCTACAGGCGTCACCAGTTAAATGTATAATTGAAACATTCTGAAATCAACTTTTCCATTCATACATTGAACATTATGTATCAGGCAGCGTTTTGGGTGCCAAACATGACTATCGTTTATAATTATAATGTTATGCATGCACGGTAGTGATGTAAATGCATTGTTTATATTACATGAAGAAGTGAGGTTAATTCTACTTGACAGGGAGATCTAATTTATTGTGCAAGCACATTTTTGATGATGACAAAGAGAAGAGTATCTACATATATTTTATTATAGCCATAGATCTATATATTTGAAATGATACAAGCCAAGTATTTGAGGAAAGTGCTCTTTATCATTTTCAACTATAGGTCACTTAGCAATAATTTCAGCTATTTTACTTCTAAGCTGTTTAGTCCATTATATATTGCTGGGCAGGGAGTGGGTGGTCATTGTTCTTATAAACTGGTTCATTGGTCTAAGAGCAGACTAAGTTGTGGATGAAAAATAGTCTAGTGGGCTCGGCATCCTTAGCTCAGTGGTTAGGGCACTGGCCACATGCACCAGGACTGGAGGGTTTGAACCCAGCCCAGGCCTGCTAAAACAACAATAACAGCAGTAAATAAATAAATAAATAAATAAATAGCTGGGCATTGTGGCAGGCACCTGTAGTCCCAGCTACTTGGGAGGATGAGGCAAGACAATCACTGAAGCCCAAGAGTTTGAGGTTTCTGTGAGCTATGACTCCACCAAAGATGACATAGTGAGACTCTGTCTCAAAACAAACAAACAAACAAAACCATATAGTGGAAAAGAGAGCCCTTTTCCAGAGAGATGACTTTGTCTGGAAAAAAAAAAAAAAAAAAAAAAATCTCCTAACTGGGTAAACCATCCATAGAAATAGAAAATAGGCTGGTAGTTACCAGGAAGGGTAGGGGAGTAATTATTAATGGATACATGGTCTCCATTTGGAGAGAAGAAAATATTTTGAGGTGGTAGTTGTATAATACTGCGAATGTACTGAACGCCACTGACATGCTCACTTTAAATGGTTAATTTTGTTATATCAATCTTACCTCCATTAAAAAAAGAACGACTAACGACAGAATGCCTCCCACATAATGAACTAGAAAGGTGGAAGGCAAGAACTTACACATAAATATGAAAGTAAAATCTGGTCTGTTTGATTAAGACAATCAAAACAACATTTCATTTTGAGACTAACAAATGAGAGAGAGCGACATGAAACCCACTTCTGAACTAGAATAGCTTATAAAAATCAAAATCTTGGCTCGGGGTTTATAGCTCAGCAGCTAGGGCGCCAGCCACAAACACAGGGGCTGGCAGGTTTGAACCTGGCACGAGCCTGCCAAACAATGACAACTACAAAAAAAAAAAAAGAAAAGAAAAGAAAAGAAAAGAAAAGAAAAAGCTGTTTGTTATGGCAGGCTGAGTCCCAGTTACTTGGGAGGCTGAGGCAAGAGAATCGGGTAAGCCCCAGAGTTTGAGGTTCCCATTAGCATGAGCTATGATGCCACAGCACTCTAGTGAGGATGACATAGTGAGACACTGTCTCAAAAAAAACTTTTCTTGGTCTAATTTTGGAATAAGAAAAAATTGAATAATGAGCAATGCTGCCATGTATCTCCCTTTTTTGCCATGACAAACACAAGTAAACTGAGTTCTTCCTCAGAAGCACAAATAAACTTTAAAGAAATTTAGATGTCTTTTAAACTTCACTTAAAGAAAACATTAATCTATACAGCATAGCAATTAGCATAAAATGCTGGTTTCACAAGAATGACATCAGCATTTAAGGATTCTGACTCAATGAAATTTACTATTTAAGGGCTAGTCTCAGAGGGCTAGTCCTCTGAGAGCTTTGAAACCAAGCTATCATTTAGAATTCAGGGGTGTCCAACCCTTTTTATTCTCTGTGGAATAATGGAAGCTAAGAGTTGTCTTGGGCCACACAGTAAATACACAAACATTAACGATAAGGTGAAAAAGGTCCATGCCTACTCTTCCTGATATCCACCACCACCCACATGGTCCACAGGTTCTACATCCCTGATTAGGCTGTTTTTAGCTCCTTACCTCTGGATATAATAGATTTAATAATAATTTGAATCAATGGATTTCATTAAGTTCAAACAGTCAACTTAGAGATGAGCGGTGATATATCAGGACATTTTTATGATAATTACTTTTTATCATGGTAAAACATCCATTAAAATGTACCATTTTAATCACTTTTACATGTACAGCACTGTAACATGAATTACATTAACGTGCACAACACTGAAGTATAAAGCACATTCATCTCATACAGTTGTCACCATCTCCAGAACTCTCATTTTTCCAAATGGAAAGAGACACTCTATACCAGCAATTTTCAACCGGTGTGCCACAAACATTTTTAAAGATAATTAATTAAATTATATTCAGAAGATGTTCAAAGCACAGTAAATATATTCTTTTTTTTATTGTAATTTAACTGTGCCACAGAAGCTGAACTATAGGTAAGTGTGCCATGAAATAAGAAAGGCTAGAAAACACTACTCTATACCCATTAAATTCCACTCTGCATAAATTCCACCTCTCTATGTCTACTCTTACAGTAGTAGTTTGAATACTCTATGTACAAATACCTCATACAAGTGAAATCACACAATATGTTTACTTTTGTGTCTAGTTTATTTTACTTAGCCTTGTTTTCAAGGTTCATTCATGTTGTAACATGTCAGAATCTCCCTCCTTTTAATTTCACTGATGGATTAATAATTAATTTTAGCTACCTATTCATCCATCCATGGACGTGTAAGTTTTTTCCACCTTTTGGCTATTATGTATAATAATTTTTATTACATAGCAAATGAAACTGTGGCTATAAAGAGATTACTTTTGAAATTTTTTTTGCAGTTTTGGCCAGGGCCAAGTCTGAACCTGCCACCTCTGGTATATGGGGCTGGTACCCTACTCCTTGAGCCACAGGCGCCACCCCTATAAAGAGATTACAAACAGTTCTAAAAATATTAAGTAGAATGACTGGAAAGATCCAGTGATCTCTAAACAAATGAATACAATTTTAGCAAAATTCTTCTATTTTATACCAACTGGGCTTAAAATTAATAGAAATGTAAATACAAAATATTGAAAACTGAAAATTACAGAGCACAACTTATTGCAAAGTAAGTTACAAATGAAGGAATAAAGCTATAATAAAGAAATAGATTTTTGCATATTACTCACAAGACAATGTAAGTATACTACTGACAGCTATTCTAAGGGCTGTTCTTTTTTTTTTTTTTTTTTTGAGATAGAGTCTCACTTTATCACCATGGGTAGAGCACTGTTGCATTACAGCTCACAACAACCTCCAAACTCCTGGGCTTAGGCGATTCTCTTGCCTCAGCTTCCGGAGTACCTGGGACTACAGGCGCCCACCACAATGCCTGGCTATTTTTTTTTGTTGTTGCAGTTCGGCAGGATTCAAACCTGCCACCCTCGGTATATGGGGCCAGTGCTATACACACTGAGCCACAGGCGCCGCCCTCTAAGGGCTATTCTTGATGCCCTTCCTTGCCCTTCATTAAATGCAAGTCAAGTAACCAATGTCTTCTCATGCATGAAAGTGTTTTCCACTTGCAAATGATCCTGCATGGATTAGAAAAAAAGGGAAACATATAGAATCAAGATCAAAATGAACTTCTGTGATTAGGCTGCCTTTGTAAAAGCTTGAGACCCAGAAACAGCCCTCTCAAGTGTAAAATTATTAGCAAGGTGCAGAGCAAAGCAAAGGTTATCATGAAGTGACCACATGTAAAGTGACTCTACATTCAAACAAACTACTTTTGCTTCCTCTTACATAAAACAGGGATAATAAGAGTACCACCACCATGAGGAATTAATGAAATGACACAGGAAAAGTTCAAACCATTTAGTAATAAGTACTCAATAAGTGTTACAATTATTATTACATCCCAAGTAGATACAAGCAATTATTTCTACCTATCCTAGAAACTTATTTGTTGGTCAATTTCCTCATTCAAATGCTGTAGATGTAATCTAAGAATACAACACAAATCAACTGTAAAATTAAAACTAATCTTACAAAGATACAGAATTTCATCATGTTAATAAAAGTGCTATTTTTAAAATGATGACATAGCACAAATTAACAACTGAAGTAGTAAAGACAATGAAAGGATGGGAACTCCAAAATTTAATGTGAATGCCCAGGTGGTGCTAACTTCATTTGCCAATAGATCTCCCCCAAAATCCTATGACAGTGCATACAAGAACATTCACTTCTGGCTTCATCTATTGGCAGGCAATATCCTTTCTTCTGACCTAGAGAATTTCTGTCACCATCCTTAAGAGTCTCAGTTCAAATGTTACTTTCTGTAGCCTTTCCCAAGCTCCTTAGGCAAAAGCATCTCTCCCACTACAACCCCAAAGTACGGAGTTAACAGTGCTAGTAAAGCAATCCTCACACTACCTGACAATAAGTTTCACAAGACTCTCCCACTAAACTCTTAAGTGCCCTACACAGTCCATGACATTGGCGGCACACAATAATTTGATAAACTGAATTGGTTCCTAGAATTTTAGTACAGATACTAAAGACTGAGTGATTTGCCCAAATCATAAACACAATGGCTGTGAAAGGACTGATAACTCAAGTTTCTTTTCCCAATAATATACATGAGGACAGGACAGCATGTCTGGCTCATTGCTTTGGAACTGGTTCACCCAGCAAAGAACTGAGGTGTGTGGGAGACTCTCAAGCGCTTTCCATTACAAAACACTGTAAAATGTCAATCTATAAACTCTGAGAAACACGCAAATCCTGAAGTTAAATTTTGCACCGGTCAATTCCCAATTGTAAATATTGTGAGAAATCAGCAAAATGACCTTGTATGGCAATAAATTACATGAAAGTAGTTCATGTCAACATTTAATCCTTTCAAGCATTAACATTTAAAGTGAAATCAGTTTCCATGCTTGTCTACATAGAGTGGATAAGACAGTTAAAACGGACACACAACATTCAAAAACACTTATCCAGTGGGGGCATTTCAAGCGCCAATAAAGTGCAAGTGACGACTTGCCTCTGTGTGAACTAGAGACAAAAATTCACGTTTTGAGGAAGCTGACAATCTGCTGTCATCGCAGAGAGGTCCTACGGAGAAGGGCAACTTCCATCAAGTAAAATACTTGGATTTCAGAAGACAAGAGAACCAGGGCGCTTAACGAACACTCTAAAAAGCAAGCAGTCTCCTTCCTTACTGCCAGGAGTAGTAGAAAACAGCATGAGTCCCTCCAGGAAATTCACAAAAGCAGGTCCCTAGAATTCGCCCACAAGCCCTATAGCCGAAGGGGTTATGAGGCCGAGCAAAGCCAGGGAACCATCGTGACCCCTCCAGCAGGGCGTGAGGCCTACCCCGCACAACTAAACACAGAACTGGGCAGCTGATCTCTGGGAGGATCCCGGCGCCCCCTCGGAGCCTTCGTCCCTCCGCATGCTCCTGACCCGCCGGACACTCAGGTCTAAGACTCGGGCTCCCCTCGTGGCGGGAAGGTGGCCGATTCTAGTAGGGGTGGCCACAGGCCTTCGTGGACTCCCGGGGCCTACAGACCGAGCCACCCAGAGAAAGGCCGCTCAGTGTTAGACAAACGGCCGCGGCCAGGAGCCGCCGCCCACCCCCGCACGGATCGGCCTGCCTGAGGCCTTCCTCGGCCTGGCCCCTAGCCCACAGGCCAAGCCGGGCTGGGGTTAGCCCAGTCGGGCTGCTGGGCCTCTACTCCGCCCGCGGGGCTCCAGGACGGCAGGAGAGCAGGGACCGCAGAGAGGGTCGGCCCAGGGATCGCCGCCCCCTCCACCACTCACCATGGCGACTCCCCAGAGCCTGCAGCAAGCGGCATCCACCCCGCCCGAAGCCGCCCGCGGTCATGTGACTCTAAGGCCCTTCCGAGCCACGCCCTTTAGCCCCGCCTTCAGACCCACAGGCGGCTCCTCAATTGGCCTGCTTCTACGAACCCAAGTCTCGCGTGCTTATTGGCCCTTGACATTTCACACTAGACTGACGGACCTGGGAACTAGCCAATCTCTCCACTATGTGTTAGAGCGGGCGGGGCGGGGCGGAGCTGCGGAGCGAGAAAGGCGTTAGGCCGGCGACAGCTGGACAGAAAGGCGGTGTATCATGACTTTGTCGTGAAGGAAGGAGTAAAACGACAGGGAGCCACGGATTCATGTTTGCTACATCCGCCTTGGAAAAGGCATTGGTGCTGCGCGTGTGCGAAAGAAAGACCAGGATTTGTTCCTAACACAGCCACAACATCTCGTTCCAGCCAATCCTGATGCGCTGGGGGTGGGGCCTGGCTCTCACAGGCCGGCGCGGAGCTTGCGCGCGGTATTCGTGTAGCCGCGGCTGTTCGCGGGAGTTGCTCAATTCCGAGCCATGGGGTCCGAGCTGATCCGGCGCCTGGCCCCACGCCTAGGCCTCTCCGAGCCCGATGTGCTGAGGTAAGTCCGGGTACGTGCGCCCAGGGCGTGGCTCCTGCCCCGCGAGTCTGGCTGGGCCTTCAAACGAGGCCCGCGCCGTTGCCGGGCGACTGGCTGCGCGGGAATCCGGGGAGCGCCGGGCCGGGCGGGATGCAAACGCCTGCGGGCTTCTGCGCGAGGTCGAGAAGGGGCTACTGTGAGATCAGCCCCGCTCCATGGGGGGAGGCGCGAAGCCGGGGGACTTCCTGGCGGCCGCAGACGCTCGCAGAGGCCGATGGAGATCGCTGTCCATCCCGTTTGGACCTAACGTGCGGAGCAGTCCGCTGGGTGACGGGCTGGGCGGCCGGTGCCGGCGGGGCGCAGCGGCTGCCGGTTCCAAAATGCAGAAGGGGGCTCGGACGAGGCGCCCTGGACTCTGAGACCCGACCAACGCGAGACGCGGGCGGTGGGAGGGGACCACAAGCCCTACCCAGGCGGGGTGGGTGCTGAAGCGGTAGCAGGTGAAAGGAGGAGGGCAGGACCAGGCTGGCAGGCGGAGAAGGGGAGAAAAGAACCTCCCTAAGGACTGGAAGGCGGGGTGGGCCCAGCAGCCTGTGTTCACCAGCCCTCGAGTTGACTGTCCCGGAACTTGGAGAGCCACTGCTTCAAAGGAGGCGGCAGACGAGGGCTGGGGCAGGGGGAAGCCTCGTCTTATCTTGCTGACAAGTTAAGTGCGTGTTGCAGTAAGGAAGGAGGAAAGAAGGGACTTTTTATTTTTATGTCCGAACTCTAATTTTCTTTTGGCCGAACCCACTTGAGCACCGCGACGTCTGCAGTCAGGGTGCTAGTTCTGCCTTTCGGAGCTTCCGGTCCCAAAGAAAAGCCAGCTGCTTTCCCAGCACAGTGATTAGGCGCAGCGTGAAGTTCACCAGGCCTATTCATTGTTTGCCAAAGTGCTGGGCAATCTTCTGATTCAGAGTTAGGGAGCACTCTGCCCTTTAAACTAGGAAAGCCGAGGAGTATTTGAGACTGTCGCAGGTGAAGTGTGCTGGCCTGTCTGTGCTCACCACGGAGACCAGCAGTGCGGTCATGTGCCTGGACCTTGCAGCTTCCTGCATGAAGTGCCCCTTGGACAAGGTAAGTAGGTCTGTCCCACTGAACCATTCCATTTAAAGTTTTGATTGGACCAGACACCAGTCAAAACTCTTGTTTTAGAATTTTCCTGGCTGTTCTCATACATTATTCTGGATAGACTTTAGAATCATTTTGTTGAGTTGGGGAAGAAAAGCTTTTTTTTACAATGTTGTCTTTCCTGTTCACTGTCTGGTTTCCCTGACCACCTCTTTCTTTATTAGAGTCCATGTTCCATGCTGCTACTAATGTCATCCTCAAGCGCATACCAGAAAAGCTATGTGTGGTTTTCTCCCCTTGTAGTAATTGAGAGAACAAGCTTTGGAATCAGTAAGAGTCATATGTTGTGGCTCCAGCCTGTAGCTTAATGAGTAGGGCGCTAGCCACATACACAGAGGCTGGTGGGTTCCATCCCAAAAAAAATAGGCAGGCATTGTGGTGGGTGCCTGTAGTCTGAGCTACTTGGGAGGTTGAGGCAAGAGAATCACTTAAGCCTAAGAGTTTGAGGTTGCTGTGAGCTATAATGCCCCAGCACTCTACCAAGGGGGACATAGTGAGACTCTGTCTCAAAAAAAAAAAAAAAAAAAAGAGTCACATGTTGAGATCAAATCTGAACACCATTTACTAGCTCTGAGTCTCCAGTTTCCTCATCTGTAAACTGGGGATAAAAATACCCATTTCACTGGATGATTATGAAGATTAATCAGTATATTGTATGTAACACACTTAACACAGTACCTATGTCATAACAACGCGTTCGTTAAATGATAGTACTAACAACAAAGCCACGTTAGCTACCCATTATTATCAAACTCCCCAGCCTATCTTGAAACCTGACCTCAAACTACAGAATTCACTTAACGGACTATGCACTTCAGTTACTAACGGCTTTATAAATGCAATACTCTGCTTTCCCACAGTGCTCTTCTGGCACACTCCTGTTTGTCTTATATGCCCCTACCTTTCTGTTAATTCTTTCTGAAGCTTTCCTTTATTCTCCTAGAAATAGTCGGTTCCCCACAGTTGTTGATCCTCATGTTTCTTTCCTAGTTTCTCTCCTCCCCCCTTTTTCCCCACCCCATTCCCACTACTTCTCTCCTTCCATTTCCCATTAAATTGAGAATTTGCATCTTTGTTGAATACAAGTAATGATATACGTGTCTCCCACTGGTTTTTATTTACAGCTTGGCTATATTAATACTATGTAAAAATTTTAAATTATCTGTACATGTGTATGACTGCCTTTCTATACTACTAGCACCTTGAAAGCAGCCTTCACTCTGATTAGTTTTTTTGTTTTGTTTTGTTTTTTTGAGATAAGATCTCATTTATGTGTTGCTCAAAAATATCCTTATTTTTGACTGGATTCAGACTTAGAAGTGGAAGCTCTCAAAGAGAATAGCCTGCGTCTCTTGGCAATCTGTTCTTGGCACTTTTCTTTGTCATCTTTCATTCTCTTGGCCAAAAGTTTAGCATATTCAGCAGCCTCTTCCTTATTTTTCCTTGTACGCTGTTTCTTCAGAGCAATGTGCCAGCGTTTATGTTACAAGACACATGGAGTTATAAGACGCTGCATCTTGGGTGCTTTGGTCCTAGGTTTATCTTCTTTGTTTAAGGGCTTTCTGACAACGTATCGGTGAACATCATCTTCTTTAGACAGATTGAAAAGTTTGCAGACTCTGCTGGCTCTTTTAGGCCCCAGATGCCAAGGTACCGTAGTGTCAGTCAGCCCAGGTATATCCTTGTCTCCTTTTTTTACAATAACCAAGTTGAGAACACTCAGATTGGCATCCACAAAGTAACCCCAAACAGATTTGCACTTCCTTTCTCCAGTTCTCCTTGGTCTATAATAGGAATACCCCTTACTAAGCAGCAGGCAGACCTGGCCAGGTTGAAGACATCCTGCTTCATGGGGAAACCTTGCTTGTTGTTTCCACCATTGATTCAGACCACATAACCCTTCCATTCTTCACCCAGTGCGTCAGCAGCAACTTCCGTGGCCATTCGCTTCTCATAGAACATAGGAAATTTGCATTCATTGTCCACTTCAATAAATTTCTGGCAGCCAGTGGCTAGAAAGAAGATAATCAGCTTCGTCCTGAAGTATCTGCTGATTAGTATTTTTTGACCAAATGAAGCTAAATCTTTAGATGGAGTGACTTGTCATGGTATTGATTAATTTTGGAAAAACTTGCAGTGCTTGTGGATCAAAGGAGTAGGGCTCCTGCCCCATATGCTGGAGGTGGCGGGTTCAAACCCAGCCCTGGCCAAAACTAAAAAACTTGATACCACTTATTAAATAAGTGTTTAAGGATACCAACATATAGAATAAGAACTTTTGATTTTTATGATCTATGTATGTGTTTCCTTTCAAAGGCTTATTTAATTAAACTTTCTGGTTTGAACAAGAAGACTTATCAGAGCTGTCTTAAATCTTTTGAGTGTTTACTGGGCCTGGATTCAAATATTGGAATAAGAGACCTAGCTATACAGTTTAGCTGTACAGAAGCAGTGAACATCGCTTCAAAGTTACTACAAAGGTATGGGGCATAAAGAACCTTAACTGAAAATTTATATTGATAAAACAAAATTGTTTGGTTAATTTTCAGTTTTTGTTTTTTTTTCTTTGAAACAGAGTCTCACTTTGTCACCCTTGGTAGAGAACCGTGGTGTCATAGCTCACAGCAGTCTCAAACTCTTGGGCTCAAGTGGTCCTTTTGCCTCTACAGGTGCCCACCACAACGCCCAGCTATTTTTTTGAGATTGAGTCTCACTCTGGCTCAGGCTGGTCTTCAACCTATGAGCTCAGGCAATACACCCACCTTGGCCTCCCAAATACTGGGATTACAGCTGTGAGCCACCACACTTGGTAGAGTGCCATGGCGTCACAGCCCACAGCAACCTCAAACCCTTGGGCTTAAGTGACTCTCTTGTCTCAACTTCCCAAGTAGCTGGGACTATAGGTGCCCACCACAACACCCGGCTATTTTTTGTTGCAGTTGTCATTATTGTTTAGCTGGCCCAGGTTGGGATCGAACCATTGTGCTATGGGCACTGAGCCATGAACTTACAAGTTTTTAAAATTCATATATGCTCTATCACTTTGGCATATTAGTAATTTTTTAGTAGTCCCAGCTACTTGGGAGGCTGAGGCAAGAGTCACTTAAGCCCAAGGGTTTGAGGTTGCTGTGAGCTGTGACGCCATGGCACTCTACCAAGGACAACATAGTGAGACTCTGTCTCAAAAAAATAAAAATAAAACAAAAACTTTTAAGTTCTGATTTGCATTTTCAGTCCCTTTTGAAATACTTTCTGGCTAATAATTCTGCAAATACTGTTTTCCCCTTAGCTATGAGTCCAGTCTTCCCAAGACACAGCAAGTAGATCTTGACTTATCCAGGCCACTTTTCACCAGCGCTGCACTACTTTCAGCATGCAAGTAAGTGTTCCTTATAACATTAAGAAAAGCCCCCAGCTTACAAGTGCATGTTGCACTCTCAAAGAATACTTCTCATTTAGTTGATTTCAATTCAGAGCATATTTTCCCCTACAAAATAACTTTGGGAATAGAGGCTAAGTTGCCCATTTATCCCATAATATAACTGGCAACTTTGAACTAGTACTACCAGAAATCTATTTGCCAAGGCATAAGCTGGATTTTTTGATTTCAGAGAGTCCCTCATATAAGTGGTGAAATCTGTACTTGAAATAGTATTCACCTGTGATTTCCGTCTTTTTTCTTTTTGTTTTTTAGAGACAGAGTCTCAATTTGTCACCCTTAATAGAGCACCGTGGCGTCACAGCTCCATAGCTCACAGCAACCTCCAGCTCTTGGGCTTAGGCAATTCTCTTGCCTCAGCCTCCCAAGTAGCTAGGACTACAGGCGCCCACTACAATGCTCAGCTATTTTTTTTTTTTTTTTTTTTTAATAAAGACAAAGTCTCACTTTATTGCCCTCGGTAGAGTGCCGTGGTATCACACAGCTCACAGCAACCTCCAACTCCTGGGCCTAGATGATTCTCTTGCCTTAGCCTCTCAAGTAGCTGGGACTACAGGAACTCGCCACAACTCCCGGCTATTTTTTGTTGCAGTTTAGCCGGGGCTGGGTTTGAACCCATCACTTTCAGTATATGGGGCGGCACCCTGCCCACTGAGCCACAGGCACCAACCTTCCTTTTCTTTTTAAAGCACTGACTGCAACTGTTCTGCAAGTAATTTATAAAACATTTTAGTGATAAATTCTTTCATCCAAATATTAAAATTTTGGGTTATCTATGTGTGAAATGTTAGCCTAGTATTATCAGTAATGGTTGATAATCTTTATCTAAAGTTGTCTTCTTTTTTCTTGCTGGAAAATCTCTTAGGAAACAAAATGTGGTTGGCCCTTTAATATAGCTGCTATCCTAATTTTGGTATGCTTGACTTAATTATCTACATAACTAGGAGTGATTAATTGGCATTTATAGAAAATGTCCATTTAATTCAACAAAGGTATGTGTGTATAGGGAGAGTGTGGCTATTATTGTAGAAAACAGTAAGAATAATCAAATAACCCCACTTTTGATATCATACTGCACTATGTAAGGAATGGATCTGTTATCCTGAATACAAACCTTGTTTTGTGTTTTTATTAGTGATGCTGTGTTATTAGTGGGGCTAAAATTAATTGAACACTTAAAACTGCTTAAATAAATAAATAATTGTCCTTTTGCAAATTAATAACATCTGTGATTTACTAAAAAGTTCTAAAAGGCATGAAGCACTACAGCCAATGTCTTTATGTGCCTCTTTTGTTACCAAATCCCACGTGCATTTTAACTCAGTCCAATAAACAACTAGCTAAAGGGCTTTAAATGGCAAATTCGCATGGTTATAGTTAAGATATCTGGTTTCTTTCTTTTTTTTTTTTGAGACAGAATCTCAAGCTATTGCCCTGAGTAGAGTACCATGGCATCATAGCTCACAGAAACTCTTGGGTTCAAGCAAGTTAAGACATGTTTGGAATAAAGAAAACTAGACTGTTTGGGGTACTAAATTTTGTACATTCTAAAGCATGTACAAAAAGGAAATGAGTTCATCATCTGGTTGGCCAGAAAGGAAAACTGTAGTGGTCTTGAGGAATGCAATGTGTGAATTCTTTTGTAGGATTCTAAAGCTGAAAGTGGATAAAAACAAAATGGTAGCCACAGCTGGTGTAAAAAAGGCCATATTTGATCGACTGTGCAAACAGTTAGAGAAGATTGGGCAGCAGACTGACAGTGAGTATTCTGTAGTTCAAGAATGTGTCATTGGAAAATGCAGACTTCACTCTGGGAGGCTGAGGAGGGTGGATTGCCTGAGTGCTCATGTTCGAGACCAGCCTCAGCCAGAGTGAGACCTCCTCTCTAAAAAAATAAATAAATAAGTAAATAAATATCTGGGTATTGTGGCAGGCTCCTATTGTCCCTGCTACTTGGGAAGCTGAGACAACAGAATCGCTTGAGCCTAAGAATTGGAGTTGCTGTGAGCTATGGCACTCCACTAGGGGCGACAAAGTGAGACTCTGTCTCAAAAAAAAAAAAAAAAAAAAAATGCACAATTAGGGGTAAATTTTAAATTTTTTTTTTTTTAATACCCTTGAGGCCCCTCCTAATGTGGGTGGGGGT